>CADDXX010001020.1:88392-128851 GCA_902810485.1 Alauda arvensis | reverse complement strand
CCCWCMKSCTCCCCAGCTCCTCTGGGAAAGGGYTCAAAGAGGCTTCAGGTGGCTCTCAGTGCCCTTGGTCTGTATCCAGAGCTGGGGTGTGGTGGGATGAGTCCCACGCCTGCAGTGCTGGAGTGGAGGATTCAGGTGGGCAGGGCTGGTCAGGGGATGGGGTCACACCTTGGGTGAGGAGAGGTTTGAGGGCAGTCCCTGCAGCTGGGAGCCTCTGGCTGAGGATGAGGGGGATGGAAAACAAAGCAGGTGTGGGTTCTGGTGCCCATCACCCTGCCAGGACCCTGGCACCGAGGAGTTGTTCTACAGGTAGTGAGGAGAATTCTTTGTCCTTGTGGTGAATTTTGGTTTCCCAGACCCCAGATGGGAACAGCCTCTTGCTGGGGCAAGCAGGTCTGGGAAATTCTGAAGTTTGCTGCAAAGAATTTCTTGTCACAAGTGCTCAGGGAGCCACCAGGAAAGATGCCATCCTAAAGCTGCTGGTTGGGAATGGAGCAGGACTGGGATGGGAACTGTGATGGTCTTTGCCCCAGTGCTCCTGAAATGGTTGAGTTTAATGCTGTCAGCATGAGGAGAAAGATGGACACCAGAGCTGCTTCCCAAGACTCTGAGAGAGGAAATGTTCTGCTCCTCAGGGAGCTGCTCAGCAGAGTTCCCTGAGAATCTTCAAGGGGTTTCTTTGTGAACCTCTGGAGCAGGTGATTCCCAGGTCTGGAGGGCGGTCCCATTGCCCCAACCCTTCTCCCCTTCCCACTGTGGCAGGGCAAAACCAYCCCCTCCCTGCTCCCCTCCCCACASCACTGCAGATCCTGGTCATTTTTAGTAAAAATACCCTTTTTATTGGCCTCTCTCTGTGTGCTCTCATAGTGTCCCTCAGCGCCTGCAGCCAGACAGGGACTTCGAGGCTTTGGTGCCCCCACAGGCTTCAGGCTTCTCTCCCTGCCAGAGAGCAGCCATTAGAGCCCCAGCAGGGACGGGGACATGTCCCCAAGCCCTGCTGTCCCCCCGAGCCTTGTCCTACCTGGTAGAGGTGGCAAACCAGTGCCAGCAGCGAGGCCTCTGCCTGTGCCTGCAGCTCATCCGTGTGCTTCTGTGGGGGGACACGGGGCCGGTCAGGGGGGTCCCCACAGTGTCCCACCCTCACCTGGCACCCTGCTGCCCCCCTGCCATACCCCATTGATGGTGATCCAGGGCACGTACTGGTGTGGGGGCTGCAGRGCCTCGGTCAGCTGGGCATTGTGGTGCATCAGGGCCACCCCGGTGTCCCCCTGCATGCAGGCRGTGACACGGCCACTGTCCACCTCTGGGGCATAGATCTGCAGGCACTGCAGGGACAGGGATGTGGGGATGGTCAGGGGGACAGGGACAGCCCCCACGGTGGGGCAGGAGGGGCRGGGAGGGGACGTACAGCCTCCAGGTTCTTGGTGACAGAGCTGCCCGACTCCAGGCAGAAGATGACGGCGAAGTAGGTGCTGAAGTTCTTGGCCTCGTGCATCAGGCAGGCCTACGGGGACAGGGTGGGTGGTGAGGGGCYGCTGGATCCCCCCGTGCCAGCGCCGTGGGAAAGGGGAGCATCACCTCCATCATGTTGCCCAAGCATTCCTCGGGGCCGTGCTGGCACTCGAAGTCCAACTTGCCGCTGACGTTCCTCTCCTGCGGGACCAACCGGTCTGAGCGGGGCCAGCAGCACCGGGGAGCGCCCGCGGCACCGGCAGGGCCGGCTCCTACCTGGGCGTTGCCGTAGGGCACCAGGGTGATGCTCAGCATCTCCTCGGGCAGCAGCAGCCAGGTGGGGAAGAGCTYTAAGACCAGGAACTCGCGGCACGCCGGGCACAGGCTCTCGTAGTACAGGCTCAGCTCCACGGGAGGAGCCGCGGGGTGAGGGAGTTTGGAGCAGCGGCTCTCAACCTGCACACGGGAAGGGTTCGGGGGGCACGGGGGGGATATGGCTGCAGCCCCCCCATCCCAGTGTCTGTGGGGATGGGGCGAAGCTCCAGGGATGCAGGGGGATGAGGGTGTGCAGGGCTAGAGGGAAGTGAGAGTGGCCGGGAGCTTTCTGCTGCCGCAGGATCCTGTGYGTGTCTGACACCCGGCGCTGGGGCTTTCCACCAGGACTTCCCCAAATTATTTCAGAGGAAAACAAATTTAGACCAGGCCATGCCTGGGTGGGGGTACGGCCCAGCACCCACTGCCGGGGGAAGCTGCAGCCCCGTGGGGCTCACAGGGCGCTGCCACCGCCCGGCTCCCTTTGGGGCAGGATAAGCTGAAAAGCGGTTTTACACTCAAAAAGCAGAAGTGCCAGCGGCAGCTGGGGAGGGGCCGCGGTCAGGGTCCGGCTGGACCGCAGCCATTCCGCAGGGATGCTGGGGATTGCCCTGTGGCACCGGAGCCTCTGAGCATCCCTGCCGATGTGACAGCCTGTGCCCAGCCACGCTCGCAGCTGGCACTCGCTCCGGGCACCGTGGCCAGGCGCTGCCCCAACCCTGTCCCCTCGTCCCCGCCGCCGGGTGACCCTGCCCTTGTCCCCAGCCCCGGCAGCAGCACGGCTCTGACCTGGCAGGCGGCGGCGACGTCCCGGGAGCTGCACCAGCGGTGGGCAGGGTAATCACAGCCGGGGGCAGCGCCGAGCCCCGGGGCCACCAGGGCCACCAGCGCCAGGACAGCCAGCGGCACCGCGGGGGCCATGAGGACGCCGGGGGGACGCGGAAATGAGCCCGTCCCAGCGGGGACTTTTAAAGCTCGGCTGCGCCCGCCTCCCTGCGCCCTCCCTGCCCTTCCCTTCCTGCCGCCGCCTCCCGTGACGCCGCCGGCCCACGTGGGGCAGCCGGGCTCCGGCCAGCGAGTCCCCGCTGTCCCCTGAGCGGAGCCTTGGGCTCACAGCCCTGCCCGCAGCCGCAGAGTCCCCTCTGTCCCCTGAGCCGAGCCTGGGGCTCACAGCCCTGCCCGCAGCCGCCGAGTCCCCGCTGTCCCTGCAGCCGCCGAGTCCCCGCGGGTTGTGACAGGTCCGGGAGTGAAACGCAGCCCGGAGCAGCCACGCGTGGAGTTCCCCGAGCAGGGAAGCGGGGCTGGCTCCCAGCACAGCCCCCGGCTGGCTGCGGGTGCCGGGGCAGCTCCGGCTGCGGGATGGGGCTGCAGCCCAAGCATCCCGAGCTCAGCTGGCGGGGCCAGTGAGGAGGAACCTCGCCGTTCCCCCGTTCGTAGCCGCTGTTTTCCGGCCGTTTCTCAGCCCTCGTCCCCTGTGCCCCAGCCCGGCAAACCCGGCGAGCACAATCCTGGCACGATGGGTCACATCCTGCACCCAGCCCAGGAACTGGGGCACAGCCCCGCCACCCTCCTGCCCCCGCACACCCTCCCACGGCAATCCAGCAGCCTGCTTCATTAACTCTGTTTATTTCTTAATTTTTTTCTTTTTCCTTTTTTTTTTTTTTTTGGTTGTTTTTGTGGGTTTTTTCGAAGTACCGTACAAAAAAAAAATCCTCTTACAGTAACAAATACTGGGTTTACATTAGTAAACATCAACAGAAAGAGCAGAGAGCACTACTGCTGGTAACGGACAGCTCGGGGGGCGGGTTATTCCTTATTGCATATACCTAGAAACTAAAACCTCACGCAGCCGCCGCGTCCTCTCCGAGCACAAAGCCTCCGCTGGCACCTTGGGGGTTACACGGGGGAGCCCCCCGAGAGCAGGGACACGGAGGGGCGAGCCCCAAGCTGTGCCCCGGGGAGCAGGAACAGCCAGGTGGCACCCACGGGACGCGGGTGTGGCTCGGCTGGGGGGACGCGGGGGTCACAAGCAGCAAAGCACAGCCCAGCGCCTCGAAACGCGGCCGGGTTCAGAACGAGCCAAAGCAGCAAAGGACAAATCACAACGAGCTTATGCCGGGGGAGCTCCGGGCTGGGCTTCCACCCCAGGGAGAGCAGGGGAAAGCTGCTGTTCAGGGAGCCGAGTGAAGCACCGTCAGGGAAAGGCAGCCCTGGGGAAGGGCATCTTCCTCCTCGTCGTACACAGGACGTGAGCAGTGCCCTGTCAAGGCCAGGCTGCCAGCGGGCAGGGAAGGCAGTGCTGGAAGTGCAGAGGGGTGACTGTGACCCCCCCCTCCTTGGGCTGTGGCTGGACAGCAGGAAAGGACAGCACAGGAAGAACAGAAATTCAGCCAAAAGGATAAAAACACAGGATTAAGAGAAGCTGGAATTTCCCTGGGAAGCAGAGCCAGGTGAGCACCAAGCGAGTGTTGACAGGTGACAGCTTCAAGCTGAGGCTCTTCCAGATGCTCAGCAGGTYCTGGCATGAGCAGGGAGCAATCCCCCCAGGCAGGACTGGCCCCAAGATCACATTTAGGGGTGGTGGTGGAGGAACGTGGAGCCCASGGGATGAGAGGCTGAGGATCCCATCTGCCTACAGCCTGTCCTGTGGGGTGGGGCTGTGCTGGAAGTGCAGGGACAGGCACAGGACCAGCAGAGTCCTCAGGTTGACAAGGTGTGGAACACTAACAAAGCTTTGGAGTGTTGGTGCAGCCCCCTGGCCACTCCAGAGGCCCCAGGAGGCCTCTGGATGGAGCTGTGAGGACTGAGCCTCCCTGCCCCAGTCCCACGTGCTCTCATCTCTCACGTGCTCAATTCCAAACTGTTCCCTTAATCATCCCTGGCAGCTTTTCCCAAGTGATCCCAAAAGCCAACCACAGCCTCTCCTGGGCCCYCACAGCTCCCCTGACCCACTGCCTGCACCTGAGCACCAAACACTGACAAAACAGACCCAAAAACCAGGGCCCAGGGCCTGGAGAGCACATGCAGAGCAGGGAATGGGGCTGTACAGCATAGGAGCATAGCAGAGCTGCCACAAGCAACAGGAATGGGATGTTTGCTCCAGCAGCCCCAGCTCCAGAAGGATCTGGGGACCAGCCCAGAGCAAGGCAAGCAGCAGAGCTGGCCAGGGAGGGAGGGACAGWGCAGTCCCCAACGCAGGTGGCACATCAAGGACAGGCTGCAGGCACAGCATGAGCACAGAGCACCCCATGGACCCGTCAGAGCACCCCCAGAACCCAAGCTGCAACAGGAAACAGAAGTGCCAAAGTCCACAGCATCCACCTGCCTGTCCCAAGGAGGAGCCTCCGAGAGGGAACAAGCCACTCTGGCAAATCAAGAGGACCAAGAAYGCAGGAAAGCAAATGCCACCATGGCCTCAACTCTCAGCTCAGCTTTTAAAGCTCTCCCAGGCCCACCTGGGCTGCCCTGGGGCCCTCTGAGCTGGGACACAGCGCCCTGCCCGCAGCAGCTGGCTGTGGTGGGCAGCCCTGCCCCAGCCCCATACAGTACCCACAATTGTAAGTGCTTTGCATACGTAGTTCACCATCATGCAGATACATTTCAGCATGCCCTGGGCCCCACAGATGTGTCCTCCTGCAGCACAGAGGTCCTTCATTGCAGGTAGGGCTCCCAAGTGTGCGTTGGACTCCAGCCCTGTCCTGCTTCAGCTGCAGGGCCCGGGGCTGTGGCAGCCTGGCAGCTGCTGCCCACRCTGGGGGTGGCACTGGGGGCTCAGCAAACACCAGCACCAGGGGAGCAGCTGGTCACAAAAAGAACCATATTTACAGAGCTACAGTCAGCTTCAATGGGTTACGTGCGCAGAGTCACCGAAACCGGCCGGAAACAACGAGCTGTGCATCCCACAGATCCTGCCAGGAAAAACACAGGTACCAACACGGGGTTCACAGCTTCGTTGGCACAGCTAAGGTGGGAGATTCACGGCTAAGCAGATCCTCCCTGCCCAGGCAGCAACACTCCAGAGGTGGTTATGACAAGAGGGAATGGTGGTGAGGTGGGGCACAGCACGGAGCAAAGGTCTTGGCCGGGGAGCCCCACGGAAGATGAGGTTTCTCCTTCCTAAATGTGTCTCTGCATGCAAGAGCAGCACCCCTCGTACCAGACACCATCACAGCCTGCAAGGCCACCGAGGGAAGCCAGAGTGAAGGATGCACACACTCAGTGGGAGCTCCTCCTCTGCCTCCTCCGGTGTCCGGGCAGGGAACCCTCGGTCACAGCACCGAGGAATCAGGAACCAAAGCTCTACAGTGATGCGTAGCGGGGCCACCTGCCAGCAAGAAGGGGATCTGACCTGCTTATCAGGGAAGGAGAGGGGGCYGTGCTCACCCCCAGCAATTCAATCACAGCTGGATCCCACCTCCTCGAGGCTGGAGCCCACAGCAAATCTACAGCCCAGCCTTTCTGTCCCATCAGCCAAACGGGTTTCAGCTACTGACCAAGAGGGACATCAGGAAYGGTCACAGACATCTCAGAGGCTCTGAAGGAGCAGGAGCACAGAGACTCAACTATACAGGGTGCAAAAGTCCAGAGCCAGAAAGCAGCGCCCTGGGGAGAAGCTGAAGGCAGCTGTTGTGTTGTGCATGGGCTGCTCATCTGGCTGGTGGCTGGGAGAGGACCGGGTGAGCCAGCGTGACATTCAGGGAGTCATTGTGCTGCACCAGGGACGTGTGCTTGTAGTGCAAGACCAGGTCCTTGAGGGAGGCATAGAGGTTGTAGGGTTCAGCAAACCCATAGCCCGTCGCCGTCTTGTAGATCACGCAGTGCTTGGTGTCACCATCCACCCTGCCAGGGAGACACAGGAGCCTGGGTCAGCAGTGGGACAGGGGAGCACAAGCAGGGCCACCAAAACAGCATAAACACCTGGCCCTGGCAGGAGAAGCCAAGACAGATGGGAACTGTCACCTCCAGCATATGGCAAGGGGAGAATGGAGCGATGCAGGAACACAACCTGGGCCAGCCCTGTCCCATCCCACCCCATCCCACCTGCACAGGGATACTCACACCACGGAGCAGGCATAGCACCCCTTCTGGCTGCTCTCCCGGATCAGGAAGGTGCCGTCCCGTTTCCCACACAGCATCTCCTCTGCCTGCACACGGTTGATCTTCCCCACGTACCACGTCCGCTCCTCGTGGTGGGGCAGCTCCTCCTCATCATCCATCATGGAGTACTGGCTGCAGTCGAGCACAGGAAGGGTCAGATTCCCTAAATTCGGGCRTGTGGCCCCCACATCTCCTCACACTGCCAGCTGCCATCACCCATCTGACACATCCTCAGCCCCTAGGCAGGGAGCTGGGATTTGCCCAGRGCAGCAGCACGGACAGAACCAGCTGCACAGCCTGTGCTCCCACATCCCCCARATCCCACAGCACACGAGCAGGACACTCACTCCTCTGTCTCGTTCTTGATGCCCAGCCACTCGTTGATCTTCTTCTGCCGGGCACCCTTCTGCGTCAGCCACCTGGGGGAGGAGAGCAGAGCTGAGCACGGCTGCAGCGAGCTCCGGGCGTGGCCATCACCAGAGGGCAGCAGCCGCCGCTGCCGGGGACGGCCGAGCCCCGAGGCTGCGCTGCAGGAGCGGCTCCTGCCCACGGCAGGCTCCGAGCCGGTCCAACGAGCCCCGGAGCCCTGGGGGAGGCAGCCCGATGGCTCCCGGGCTGCAGGGGAACTACTTACACCAAGTACTGGTCCCGCAGCTTGCGCAGCTGCATCAGGTCTGGCTTGAGGCTGTTCATGCGCTTGTCGATCTCCCGGTTCTCCGAGGCTTGTTTCTTCAGGTCCTGCTCCAGCTTCATCTTGCTGTCGTGGATCTCTGTGATGCGGGACTTGAGCTTCTCCGAGTTCATGAGGATCCTGGGAGAGAGGGGGGGGTGGTTCAGGCTGTGAGCCAGAGTGGGGGAGGCGGWGGAGGCAGCCTGCCAGCTCCAGCCCACAGCGTGCTGCTGGAGAGACAAGGAGTCCGCGTGCCTCGGCTCAGTGCTGAGCCAGGAGGATCCTTCCAGCCCCTGGGGCCCTTCTCCAGGCAGGGCAGGCCACCAYCACCCCCATCCTCACCGTTGCACCTCCTTCTCATTGCCCTCCCTCCGGAAGCGCTCGATGTACTCCTTGCTGCACTTCTCCTGTGTCTGACACTGCTCCTCAAAGATCTTGATCGTCTCATTGAAGGCCTCAATTGCTGTCCTCTTCATCTGCAGCTCCTGGGGAGAAGGGAGGGAAAAGCTGAGGAACATCTCTGCACATTTGCATCCCCTCTTTCAATTTCCCCAAAGCAGCTCTGTCCTTGCTGCAGGCAAAATATCCCCCTCTTCAAAGCCTGTCCTCTGGGGAGTCCCAGCAAGTCCATGAACTGACAAATGGAGCAACAGGTGCCTCATCTCTGGTCTCCCCTGTGCACACCAGGGTGGCTGCCAGTACTCAGGGAGAGACAGAGCCCTTGGGGGTCTCAGGCAGCCCATGGGGAAGGCAGTGCCCACATACCTGGGATGTGCGKGTGTACTCCTCATACAGCAGGTCGTACTCCCAGCTCTTGTCCTGGTACTGCTGGTGATAAACCTTCAGCTGCTCCCCCACAGCTTCCACACTGTCCTCCTTCACCACCTGGTCCTGCCATAGGCACAGCCTCAGTTAGGACCTGCTCCAGCTGGTCCCACAAAACCCCACAAAACATTCCAGGGAGAGGGATGGGACATTGTCATCCACCAAAGGGGCAGGGATGGATGAACACATCCCCCTAATTCAGGCTGTGCTTGCTAGCCATGTCCCTGCAGCACAGGCCTCACCTGCTGGTACTTGGAGATGGGGTAGAGCAGCCTGGTGTCCAGCTTGGCGTTGTACTGGGCGAGGGACTCGTGCCGGTAGTGGGTGATGAGCTCCACCACCGAGCCGAAAGTCAGGGGCTCCGAGAAGCCGTACTTGCCTTCCCGATGGAAGATCTTGATCAGCTTGTTATTGCCTCCCTTCCTGTAGTGGAGASAAGAGAGCACTTACCATCACCCCAGCACCCTACACCAGCCAGAGACTTCRGCATCCCTGCAGCTGGAAGCACAGGGMCRTGTCCCAGGAGCTGCAGGGGATCCCAAAGCCCTACCTGAGCGTGAGTGTGTACTCCCCCTGGATCTTGCTGGAGGCATCCCGCACCAAGAAGGTCCCATCTGGTGTGTCCCGGAGCTTCTCGTTCACCTCCTCCCTGCAAGGAACAGGGTTGTCAAGGCCTGAGAGGTGGCCCCAAGGCTCACCTGATGGACAGGGCACCCCAGGTGTGAGCTGTCAGCTGTCCCCTTACCGAGAAATGTCCCCCCAGTACCACTCGGCGTCCTGCAAGGGCGCGTTGTTCCCGTTGGCCAAGCTGGCTGCGCTGGGCTTTGGCTTCGGCGGTTTGGGAGGCAGGGCTGTGRGAGGAGGAGGGATGAAACAGGGTGAGCTCAAATCCCAGCTCCCCACTGGCAATCCCTCGGAGTGCTGAGTGCCCCTCCCTGCAGYGACTGGCCTGGGAAGGCCTCCTGGCCACCATGTTTCCTGGAGCTGCTCCAGGCACATCTTCAGCAGCTGAACACCTTGGGCTGGCCTCCAGGCACAGCTGGGCTATCAAAACACCCTCAGCAACCCAATCATGGGGGCAGAGAGTCCACACCCACAAATGACAGCACCTCAGGCACCGAGGAAGGGCTATCTCAGTACCTGGAGGCAACTGTTCTGGCTCCAGCTCCTTTGTCTGCAGAAGTGTCTCCAGAAAGAGCACAGAGAAGTCAGGGCTCAGCTCTGGGCTGCAGGGAGAGAAGAGGCAAGTTAGGAACAGCAGCTGTGGGGTAGAACATGGCACTGCTCCCATGTCCCCTGGCGTCAGCTGGTTCATCCCCAGGCTGACAGGGCAGCAAGGGCTCTGTCCYAGCTCTGAGTCCCACCTCTGTGTGCTGCCAGCAGTTTAATCCCCCAGCAGGGGCTGTGGGCAGCCCTGTTGTTCCAGGCTGCACTCCTTGTCCTGGCAGGCACMGTGGCCGGAGCTGGGAACACTGCTGGGACCAAAAAGCTCACGTACCTGGCGCCAGGCAGCCGCAGGAGAAGGGGCCCGAAGATCTCTCCCAGGGCCCGAGGGTGGAGGCTGTTGCTCTCGGCCTGCTGCGATACCTTCCCCAGATGCCGCAGCAGGAACTGCAGGGTGAGCGTGTTCTGGAGCGGGACTGCAGCCGACTCCAGGGCCAGCAGCAGCTGCTTCCGGCAATTCTCTGGCTGGGGGTTCTCTGGGGAGAGAACAAGACACGAGGGAAGAGCTGGGACAGCCGGCACCACTCTCCACGCTCCGGCTGCGTCACAGCACAGGAGCGCTGTCAGCAGCAGGGCCGTGTGCCAGGCCCCATAGGGACAGGGCTTMTTTTAATATCCCAGATGTGTCTACCCAACCAAGCCACCCATTCCCAAGGCAGCCAGGGGAAGCTCTTACCCTGCAGGATGCGAAGGATGTCTCCATGCACTGACACTGGCACCACGGGGGAGGGCAGGTCCTGCAGGTAACCTCGCAGTGCCTCGCCCAGGGAGTGCACGTCCAGGGGCTCCAGGTCACCCAGGGTCCAATCTGTCAGGGCACAGATTTCCCATGGGAGGGTGGATACAGCACTGGGCATSCAGCTGGCAGCTCTGGTGCTGCYAACACCCATCCCAGAAACCATCACACAGCAGGCAGCTATCATGAGAGCTCACCAGCACCACGAGGGAGCTCAGGCAGCCTTCAGGCAGCCCATGTGACAGAAGATGTACACCCCAGAAATAAGCTGGCTCTGAGAACCCCAGCAGTTCCCCTTGGGAGAGGGCAGAGGTCATTCTGGGTACCCACAACCTTTGCCCTGAGCCCCAGCATARGAATTCTGTGCAGGCATAGCTTGGGTGAGAGTTTTGCTCCTCGCTACCAGCAAGATTTGAGTGCAGGATGAGCAGCCACACACTGAACCCAAYGGGGAAAACGCCTCCCTCGAAAGCAGGATGTTGGGAAGCACATAAAGCCTGCCCTGAGAGCACAGCCCAGGCTGACAGCACCGCGTGGCTGGGGTTTGCAGGAAGGTCTGCGGGAGGGGACTCGCCACCATGGTGCCAGATGAGGCCCCAGCCCAGCCAAGAGGCAGACGGCTCCCAGGGCTCCCAGGGCTCCCCGGCAGAGACATCGGCTGCCGGCACCGCGGAGCCATGGCTCCACCCACCAAGCCCAGCTGAAAGATCCTCCCCTGCTTATTAGTGGCATGACAGAGCCAGAGAAGCCTCCACCAGCCCATCAGCAGAGCACCCCAAAGCCAGCGGGAGGCAAGCACAGGGCTTCACTTGTTTGCCTGCAAGTCTCTAAGSCAGCACCACATCCCTTTGTTGCCCCCCACGGATGGTGCCAGGAATCCCCCGTGTCCCATCCCTTCCACGCAGGACGTGTTGGGATGGGACAGCCCAGCCCCAGAGGCAGCGTGCTGGGAGTCAGGAACTGCCGGGGACAGGCGAGCCTGGCCTGGATTGCATTACTGCTGGCGCTGTCACATCCACTAATCTCCTCCATCTGAGCCGATTCGCCTCCACCGCGCAGAGCTGGTTCTTACCGGTTCTCAGCGCCTGCCTCAGTTCGGAGCCAGATGTCCTGTACAACATCTCGCTGTCCAACCCTGCGGAAGGGGGGACGCTGCTGTCAGCCCCAGCACGGGCACTGTTTCAGTGCCAGCTGGGCATTGGCTGGACACCAACCAGGCCTGGATGGTGTCCAAGCCAACCCCCTGCAGGGGCTGCTGCAGTCCCTTTGGCCCCCAGGACACCCTGTTCAGTGGCCCCATTTCTCCACCATGGCACAGATCCAGGCTGGAAGCACTTCCCAAACCCCAGCACCCACCCAGTGTGTGTAGGTGCTCAAACCAAACACCCTCATGAGCCCYAGCAGCTCAACCCAGCTCAACCCAGGGCTGTGTCCTGTGTGTCCCACAGAGCTCAGCTCTCACTGTGGGGTTTTGGGGTGTATCAGCACCCCTGGCACCCAGCACTGYCCCCTTACCTTTCTTCTCAATAGCTTCCACCAGCTTCACCAGGAGTGGCGGAGCGATCTCGGGAGGGCTGAACTGCTCCTGCAAGTCCGGGAGAGGAGACCCTGGGGGAGAGGGAGGGAGAGAAGGGCTCAGCACCAGCTCAGCACTCAGCAGCAGAGCTGGGCCAGGGCACAACACAGGCAACTCCCAACACGAGCAAGGAAAGCTATGGCCCCTGCTGTGAGGCTGTGGCCCGGGAAAACACAGCTTGGAGCCTGCAAGGAACCTGCCCAGGARCCAGCACAGCACTTGTTGAGCTCCAGCCCTGACTGGGTGTGCACAGGGAGATATCTACTGCTCTGTGCAGAGGCTTGGAGACAGAGCCCATCCCCCTGGGGACCYGCACCCCCCGGGCAGGCAGCACAGGGGTTACCAGGGCTCCTGGAGCTCAAGGCTGGGTCTCTGCCCAGCACAGGGGCTGCGCAGGGCTGGCAGCAGAGCAGGGCCAGGGAGCTCGCTCTGCTCGTCGTGGTGAGCTGTGATTAATCCAGCGATTCAGACAGAACGCCATGTCAGCAAATTCCTGCCCTTGATTGCTCGTTTAACATGGAAACCGGCCCTGTGCCTCCCCCTCCCCGTGAGCCCACAGCCTCTGTGCAAGCTGCTACAGGGCACAGACAGCCCATGGCACAGGACCAGGGTCCCTCCATTACTGGGGGATCTGCAGCCCTGAGTCGGGTGGTATTTCACYGCCACTTCCAGAAAATCTTGAGGTTCTGGCTCCAGGCACCCCCTTCCCCCGTGCATGCCAGGGCAGGAGCTCGCAGGCCTGGCTGAGGAGCTGCCAGCAGGAGGTTTGCCGAAGGATGAGCGGTGCCAGGCTCCATCCCGCTTCCAAAGCAGCACCAGCCCGAGCAGGAGGTTCCTCCAGGCTGGTCCACAGCACCTGGCAGACCCTGGGGAGCCCGCAGTGGGTGAGGACACCCAGCACACTCCACTCTGCAGAGGCAGAGCCAAGAGGCTGCTCCCCGTTGCGAAACAGCTCCGTTGTCATGGATCTGACCCGAACTCGCCTGGTGTGGTCTCACCACAAGGCGCAGCAAGCTGGAACTGCGCACCCAGCTCAGCCTCCTGCACCCACGGCCTCGAGGGGAGACAGAACAGCCATGGGAAGGGAAGCACATGGGTCAGGCACCCAGCAGCTCTGCAAAGGCCTGTGCTGCTGGGGAGGGGGGGAACAATCCCCCACTGGAGCGAGCTCCTGGGCACGGGAAGGGGCCCAGCGTGGTGTGGGTCGGTGTGGGGAAGCTGCAGGCAAGCTTCCAGGCTGGCAGCTCCCGGCCTGACCCTTGGGAAGGGCTGAAGGGAGAGTAAATACTGGCGCTGCCCACGTGGCCAGGCCGGGAATGTGCTGCTTCAGCAGGCAGCAGCTTGTCTTTTTTTGTCAGGCACRGAGCAGGAGCCAGCAGCAGCTCCTGAGCCTGCCGGGCCTCCGGGCTGGGCCGCCGCGAACAAGGCTGCTCACAGCACGGCCCGGGCAGCTGCGGAAATATTCCCGAGCCGCATTTTCCGCTCGTGTTCTCTGCGGAAGGCAAACACCAGCAGCTCGTAAATCCACTGGCAGAACGCGCTGGGCCTCGCTGCTCCGCGGGGCCGGCCCTGCTCCCGGGACAGCTGTGGCGCTGGCCCTGCTCCACAAGTGACACCGAGGGGCTAAAGAGTCCCTGCCAGCCGGGGCAGGACCTGGGAAGCGGGGAAGGAGCTTCGTGGGGCTGCCAGGAGACGGTTCTGCACCTCCTAATGTGCACACCATGAAGAAATAAGACAGGCTTGGCTCAAATACGGTTTTTCCACTGCAAAAATGTGTCTCTCCAGCAGAATACAGAAATAAAGCATCGCAGAATATCCTGAGCTGGAAGGGACCCAAAAGGATCTTCAAGTCCAGCTCTTAAGTGAATGGCCTATACAGGGATCAAACCCACAGGCTGAGKGTAAAATGGCTCTGGGTGTTTGAACTGCCTCCTTGCAGGCCCTGCCAGTGCCCAGAGTGGAGATYGACTCTGGAGATGCCCCCACAGGGGACAAGGCTGGCACTGGTCTCACTTGCCCTGGTACCACACTGTCCATCCCTGGGCAGGATGCAAAGAGCCTGGCTTTTGGTTTCCTTMCCAAATTTGTCTTTTCTGTGTTTCAGGAGCTTTGGCATGTATTTTGTTCCACATCCCAGAGACCCCACCGGTGGCTTTGAGCACCCAGCACACCCCCACCAAGCCCCCTTGAGTAGAGGGGAGAGCCGAGGAGGGCAGAAAWCCAGCCCCCGAGGGAGCACCGGGCCACAGGCAGGCAAGGCCAGCACAGCCAGCACAGAGCACATCGCAGGCTCCTGAGAGGAGCAGCTTTCTTGGAAAGGCAGGTTGTGAGCRGGATGACTCAGGTCAGGCTGCTGCTGCCAACCCAAACGCACGCAGGGCCCGGCCGCATTCCCACCCTGCGGAGATGTTTCCTGGGGCCGCCCCTCCGGCTCCGGCAGCAGGAGCAAGGGAGGCAGCTGCAGGGAGCCACACCAGCCCCACAACCCCGGTTTCGTAAGACCCCAGAGGTGTTTTCACACAGCCAGAAGCATCTGCTGGGGTAGCCGTGGCTCCCAGGCAGAGAGGAATGGGGAGGATGCAGCGCTGCCAGCTGGGAGCGGTCCCTGGCACCCTCCAGCTCCTGCTGCTGACCCCACTCCTCCCATGAACACCAGCACGAGGTCTTATGCAAGGCATGGGAAGGCAAAGTGTGGCTGTCACTCCTCAGAGAATCACAGAATGGTTTGGATTGGAAGGGACCTTAAAAGATCACCCTGCTAAAATCCCCCTGCCTTTTGCAGGGACATACTCCACTAGATCAGGTTGCTTCAAGCCCCATCCAGCTTGACCTGGAACACTTCCAGGGATGGGGCAGCCACAGCTGCTCTGGGAAACCTGTGCCAGGGCCTCACCACCCTCACAGTCAGGAATTTCTTCGTAACATCTAATCTAAATCTCTCCCTCTTTTAATTTAAAACTTCCCCCTTGTCCTATCACTATCTGCCTGTATRAGAAGTCTCTCTSTCCCTTTTATATAAGCTCCCTTTAAGTACTGGATGGCCACAATAAGGTCTCCCAGAGCCTCCTCTTCTCTATGTGAACACCCCCAGGTCTCCCAGCCTGGCTCCAGAGCAAAGGGGCTCCAGCCCTTGRARCATCTCTGYGGCCTCCCCTGGACTCACTCCAACAGATCCACATCTTTCTTGTCTTGTCCAGACCCAGACTCAACACTGCAGGTGGGGGTCTCACAAAGGAAGAGTAGAAGGRGGAAACCCGGGGGCTGCTGAGCCCTGGCCACAGGGTTTATGTGCTTGGGAGCCAAAARAACAGGCAAAGAGCAGGCAGCTGCCACAGCTCCACAGGCAGGGCTGAGGCACGTTGGCTCTCCCAGAGCAGGCCCGTGCCAAGGCCAGGCTGGCTGGGAGGCAGCCGCAGGTGCAGGACAGCCCATGCCCAGCCCCAGGGTGGCTGCCCGGCCCCAGCAAGGGCTCAGCGACCCGCGGGGTGGGCTGGCTGCCAGGCAGACAAGCAATTAGCTCCAGTTCTCAGAAGCACTCTTTTAGACCCTGACTTTTCTCCTCTTGCCCAGAGACAAGTAATTGTGTCTCTCAGCGGGGCTGAGCAGCTCTTGGCAGGGAGCACTGCCCCAGGCGCTGCAGAGGCGGGGAGGTGGTGGTTGGGAGAGGTCAGGACTTATCCTGAAGGGAGGGAGCCTGGCAAAACTCAGTGGAGCAGGGAGAGGGATCATGGGGATCCTGGCTGGTTGCAGAACAGAGAGAGAGAAGAATCTTGGAGATGTAAGAGTGGGACAAGGCTTGCCCCAGAAAGCTCTGCTGAGCAGACTGACGAGCTGGAGGAACAAAGTGCTTTTCTCTGGGCCAGGACTGAGAGAGGCCAGCTTTTAATTGTGACTTAACTGCACTGCTGCTGGTGGGGCAACCCAGTGCTGCCGAGCTGGGGGTTTCACTGCTGTCCTACAAAGCCTCTCACACACTCTCACCTGTCACACAGCGAGACTGGAGGTGTCCCACAGCAACAGGGCACACAGCAGGGCTTACCTTGCTCCAGAGCCTCGGGCAGCCGGCAGCCGCTGGCCCCCGGTGTGGCAGGCAGGGGTCTCTGCACTCGGGGCCGGTGCGAGGGGACGGCGATTTTCACCGGCCCCACGTACTCCACGTAGGTGCCAGGRAAGTCCCCCTTCTGCTTGGTGCGCTCGTTAACGCCCAGGATCCACCCGATCTGATTGGGGGTCTGCTCATCCCCATCTTTGAAGCCCAAGGCTTGCAGGGCCCCCTTGCTCACGACCAGGATGTCCCCGGGCAGCAGGTCAATGTCCTCCTCGCGCTCCTTGCGGTAGGGGTAGAGCGCGCGGTAYTGGAAGCCGTCGGTGCTGCCCATCCTCTCTGCCGGGGGAGAAGGGCTCTGAAGGGTGAKGCAGCACGTTCCAGGTGGGAGAGGAGGGCCCTCAGAGGCAGCTCTCCCCCATCAGCACTCTGAACTGTCTCTGTGTGAAGCAGCACCCCAGGAGCCTGGTCTGGGTGCCCCGGAGTGCTTAGGTGCAGCCCCTTTTCCTCAGCTTGAAACCACGATTCAGCCAAATTATGGAGCAAAGGGAAAAGGAGACGAACATAATCCAGCACTGGTGAGCGGGCATGCAGCAAAGAAACCCAAGATCAGGGTCTGTTTCACCAAAAAAGCCAGTCTCTTGGAGTCTGGGGAGGAAAAACACAGTAGGCTTCCAGCCTGGAATAGCGTGGCACGCTACGTTCCCCTTCCCAGTGCCTGCAAAGAGAAAAAGAATTGTCACTGCACAGCCAGGCACCCCACACCCTCCTGACACGCCAACATTCAAACCAGGGGTTCACCTGAGAGAGGCAGGACTCGTTTCTCTCCTACCTAGCAGCTGATGCTGAGCCCCGGATCCAAGCAGGGCGTGCTAATCCCAATTTACACTCCCAAAAGCAAGTGAGGAGCCAGTGGCTGCAGGCAGGAACGCTACCTCCTCTCTACTGCAGCCAGGCACCAGCTCTGCATCTCGAAGAGGTTCACCCCTGCTTCTTCAGCTTASCCTCCTCACAGCACTTATGCAAACAAGGAGACAACAAGTGGGACAAAACAGCCTTTATGCAGGATAACTTTTGCATACAGAAAAGGGTGACCCTGCACCCAACCAGCTGCAGGCCCTGAATAGAAGCAGAACAAACAGAYTTAACCTTCCCTTGTTAAATCGATTAAATTTTACAGTTCACCTTTACAACKTGCCATGCAATCCCCCACAAAGGCATCTTCTGAAGGGAGCTGCCCACAAATGTAGGTTAACCACGCTTTCAGCAAAAGGCTTTCGAGATGTGCTGCCATTCCCACAGAGCAGCACTTCAAAGCTTTGCTCTGAGCAAAAAGTCAATTTTTGAACTTTTCAAAAGCAACAGCAGCAGCAGCATCAAGTGCAGGCACAGGTTCTTTTCGCAGAGATGGAGGCAAAAGGAGTTAAAATAATCTTTAGAAGCCTTCAAGTCTACTTAGAGCTCCTAACTGCCTTTCAGCTATTCAGAGAGAAATTGAATATGCTGCCTGCCCTGCCCAGAAATCCACCAAAAAGAATAAACCTGGATTATAACATGTTGTTGAAGAGATGTACGAGCTGGGACATTCCCACCAGCCAGGCACGTCCTCTTTTCCCATCCCCTCCTGGCTGCACAGGCCAGTTTTCCACCTCCCTCAGGCGAATCCCAGAGTTCTGGTTCCCGCAGGAATGGCGTGCGGCCGAGGACCGGACCTGCAAGGCACCAGGGCAGCCAGAACCCAGCCTTCCCAGGGACACCCTGGGCCTGCTCAAAYGCTGCAGGTCCTGTGAAAGGCTCGAGCTGTTTTGGCCCAGAAACCACCAAACCCAGCTCAAACTCTTTGAGTCTCATCTGAAAACTATTAATGAGCAGGAAGGTGCTTCTCAGGGCTGTGGGAGCCTGGGCAGAGGCAGGCGAGGAGGCAAAGGCAGCCAGGACACCCTTCCCAGAGGGGTCAGTGAACAACCAAGCATGGCACAAAGCCAAGGCTGCTCTGACTGCTGGCTGGACTCTGTGACAAGCACCAACGGTGGTGATCTGCAAGATTTCAAAAGAGCCCTTCCAGCCCAGCAACACCGTACAGTTCATATCAGCTACAAATCCCTCTTTCCTCCTGCACGTGGTATCAGCCCTGCACGTCACCACACCTGCACGTGGTATCACCCCTGCACGTGTCACCACACCTGCGGGTGCTGCCACAAAGTCTGAGATCGAGGTGAGTCCCAGGAGAGGAGCCAGCCCCACCTCTCAGCCAGGCTCTCCAGCTCAGCACCAGGGTTCCTTCCCTTGACAAGGACAAAAGGCACAAAGAGGCCATGGCACAGGAAACCTGTGCAGCAGCCAGAGCCCGCACCGCCTGCCTGAGCTCGGGCAGGCGTCCCAGCCGGGCTGTCTTTGCCATGAATGAACAGGCACTGCCCGCGGGGAGGTGAGGCACTTGCGGCCAGAGGCGGGTGGGGAACAGGATTGAGCCTGATCCAGCTTGCTGGAGAGCTTCTCCAGAACTCCAGGAGCAACACCAGACTGCAGAATTCATGGAGAGACCCTACTGAGGTTTCTGATGTTCACGGGGGAAGCAGCACACCCCAGCACGGCTGCTGTGAAAGCTCCCACCATGCTGGGATGGTGGCTGCAAGGAACTCGCAGCAGAGCCCACACTTCCCCAGTCCAAACAGCCCCAGCCAGGAAAATATTACTTCATAATCCAGAGCATAAAGAGAGATTTATGACCAGGCTCACTGGCTGCCCCTCTGAGTGCTGCCTGTCAGGGTTCCCCGGAGTGGAGTCGCCGTGCCGGGGGCACTGACTGAATGCCAAGGGCCTGAGTGGCCACTGCCCGCTGGGCACGGCACTGGCAGCTCCCCCTCATCTCAGGAAGGACAGACCCCAGAGTGGCTCCTCCCGGGAAGAACAAACCCCACAGTGCACCCAGAGGCAGCAGAGCCCAACCCCAGCAGGGTCAATGCTCCCCCACAGGCACCCCCCAGCTTCCACCCGCAGATCCCAGCCCCGACTCCAGGCGCCTCCGACAAGCCGCTGCAGCTGAAGAGGCTGGAAGGACAAAACGCTCAGGCCTGGCAAACTTGTTCAGTAGCTTTTAAAAGCAGATCTGAGTGGAGGGGTGGGAAGAGGAGAGTGACTCCGGAGCACCGAGTGTCTCCAAAGAGCAGGTCCCGCAGCTTCTTCCAACCAACTCCTTCCACAACCTTCTTCCCTGGGGTGGGAACGCAGGCACAGCTCTGTGCCACCGCGCTCTGCACGTCCCAGCGGGTCACTGGGCACACCAAAAATYCCAGAGAACTCAGAGCCAGGCTATTCCTGGAGAAGCCTCACCTGCTTTCCCCACGCTCAGCCCAGGTGGGCACTGAGTGCTCGTGAGCATGAGTGAGGAGCACCCCAGGAGACCCAAATCCTCATGGCTAATGCTGGCACCGTCCTCTTCAGGGGCAACAGTTGTCCTCTGTCCTGCCACGGACTCAGCCAGAGGCTTCCCTGGCTGAGCTGCAGGAAAGCTCTGCACCCTCGGAGAGCAGCTGCCAGAGTCTTTGGGGATTGGGAACACACACTTCCCAAAGCCCAGGAACAGCTCTTTGGAGGGAAGGCAGCGCCGAGAGGCCGGGACACGCACGAGCCTGTCGGCTGGAAGCACACCTCCGAGCAGGAGAGAGGCAGCACCTTGCCAAAAGATTTCTGCTGGGCCCAGCTCCAGGTTTGCTCGGCTCTTCGAGAGGAACCTTGTGTGTCTGTGCTGGCGAGCGCTTGCTTAGTTAGGCTGCTCTGAAAATCCCATGCATCAGACAGCTAAATACCTTTGGTAAATCTATCTCAGAGCCCAGAAACAATCCCTCGATTCATTAACTGCTGTCAATACTTTCTTTGTTTAATACATCGGTTTGAAACAAAAAACACATTACGAGTCTTTTTGTCTGTGCCCAGCACATAAATAAAAGCATCTTAACATTTTAAATGTGGTTCCTGTGCTTTTTAACCCAGTTCCAAATGCAGTTCAAAGTGCAGCTTGACTTGAACTGAGACTGAGTTACTTTCCTTCCAGAGAGGGGAAAGAATGCATAAAAATATTTAAAAGAAGAATATGCTCACAACAGTATACACAGCTCCAAGTTACATCAGATCCTCAGAGAGCAAAACAAACASCAYATCGAGTTTGAACTGCAAGTTACAGACAAAAAGAACAAACTTTTCCTTTAATAAAAAGAGAAAATAGAACAATGCAATGATGGATGGGAATAAAAATGGACAGGGAATTGCCTGCCACGGTGACATCTGCTGCTGCATCACATCCTTCTGACCCACGCWGCCAGGACAGCTCTGATGGCCTCAGCTCCTGAAGCTGGCAATGGCAAGCACATCACGGGTCATCCTGTGCCCASCAGCACCCACAACACCGAGTGGCAGAGGCAGACAGGGCAAGAGCTTGGCAACCCCTGATTTAYAGTCAGGACAAACAGCACAGCAAATCCCTGTGCTCCCAGGCAGCTTCCCGGGCCCGCTGCCTCCCCAGCAGGAACAATGACTGGAAAAACGTCTCGCGAGGCTGGAGCCATGAACGAGGCCGTGGAAGAGGCAGAAGTGCCACGAGGAGCTGTGGGGGAAGGAGCCTGCAGGGAGCTGGAGCGGGCGGGAAGCGGAGCTGGACACGCTCCAGCAGCTGCCCCTGGGGAAGCGGCCAGTGGAGCAGGGAGAGCTGGAGCCCGGGCYGGCCACGGCGCTGCCAAGCCAGCTGGTATTTCCTTCCAAACAGGGAAAAGCTGCAGGGGAGGAGGGGAGCTATGCCTGAGCCGTGCCCCAGCCAGGCATGGGACAGCCGAGGCCGTTTTCACCTCTTCTCTTCCCCAGAAATGCTTCCCAGCCAGCCAGCAACAGATCCCCAGGAGCAGCAGCACCCCAGGAGCAGCAGCTCCTGCCCACAACCACAAGGCACCCTTTGCCAGGGACACAGAGCATTCACTGCCCATGCCTGAGTTTCATTAAATATTTTGCTTTATTCACCAAAGCCTGAGGAAGTGAAGGAATATCTGAAATATTTCACTGGAAATGTCATGATTAGTAGGGACACGAGGAGCTGAATAAATCAGGATGACCAACACCTTCCTCACTTTTGGGAGACCACTGGAGGTCCCAGMGACCTCCTGCCCAAAGGCTGGACAGCAGAGACCACCTCAGGCAGTCTGCACACCTAYTCCAAGACCTCTCATACTCTCCAGAGGCTTCTCCTGACACTGAACTTCCTTGCTCCAGCTGTAGCTTGTTCTTTCTGAATCACCTCATAAACTTTCTCCTCCTGCCTACAAGAGCTTTTTACTTGGCCAGAGACTTTTATTTGCTGGCAATGGGCAGAGAAGGACCCAGCACCCAACACCAGCCCCAYCACCTCACTCCAGGCTGCTCTTACACCATCCCCCCATGCAGCAAGAACACACTAATTCCATTTTAGGAGCATTCATGGAGTTGGCTTTAGGGATATAGAAACCCAGGAGCTGTACTTTGGCAAAAAAATTACAGTTCTAAAAAAAACCTGAGTACATGAAAAGAAAAATCCAACTGCTCTTGCTAACTTATCTGCTTAAAATCACATTCCCCAGGGTATTTGGAATTTATATGATTTATTAGCAGCTCTGTACAGCTCAGCAATCACATGAAGTAACCGACCAGGTAAGAAGCACCCAAGTTAATAGACCAGCATGATTTGGATATTGGTGAGAGAGCCAAGACCTTCTTCCAACTTGAGAAATCCACCATCCCTTCCTCTGTCTGCTTTTCATCTTCCATTACCCGGCTACTTTAGCTCCAAGCTGCGGCTTCAGAGATTCCCAGAGGAATTAAAAGAGCCCTCGATATTATAAATACTCTTTTTCATTGTAAACACACCCCGGCACTCAGAGCTCTGACACGGCTCCAAACTGGCTCCGCAAACCACTCTGCTCCTCGCCACATTCCAGCTGAGCCGCGCTTTCCCTTCCAACCCAGCGCTTTTGTCCAAGCAAGACCCAGCTACGGGCAGAGAGGATTTTCCTGCGTGCTTAAAACCTTGTTCCAGCGAGTTGGGAACGCRGGGTTTTTGGGGCAGAGATCAGCTTTAGGAGGAACGAGTCCGTGCCACAAACCCAAGGGCAGATGGAAACACGAGCTGCCCACGTCAGAGTCACCAAAGAACCCAAACCATGGCTTTGGACTTTCCCACATTGTGGAAGGCTAGAGCAGAGCCCAGTCCAGCCTCGGGGACACACCAGCCCTTGGCATGTCAGGGAAGGGTGGGGGAATGGCCAGGAAAGCAATGATTTAGGCTATATTTACTCAGCTGTCTCCATTCTCTGCTCTCACAGAGAAAGTCACAGGGCCAGTTCCCCAGCGGCTCCAAGAGCTGCTTGGGAAATCAAAGCCGTGCATTAATGGGAGGAGAGGCAGCCACGGCTCCATTGAAAGGCAACGCTGGGGCCRCTCCAGCTCTTCACAGCTCTCATTTTTCGACAGTTTTGCCCCTTGGCTTTATCTCCCATCGATCAAGACCCCCGGTTTAGGAGGTACATGACCATGGGAATCTTCCTCCTCAAAGGGCTGAGAAACATCCACAGGAAGAGAAGAAATGCAACGACCAACCTCCCTGGGAGGCAGTGGGGGGGCTCAGCCCAGAGCCAGGGTTTGGGGAATGCTGTGTTAAGACTGAACTTGCCCCATCCCTGGGGCACCAGCTCCAGCCTGGGAACTGCTGGAGCCGAACTGCCCCCAGGCAGGGGGAACAGAGCTGGGCCCCTCAGAGGCCGTTTTTTTCTGGATTCACCGCCCCCAAAGACTCTCAGAAACGGGGGCTGCACTGTGCTGAGGGGGTCCCTGCACTGTCACCACTGTGGGGACAGCGGCACAGGGGAGGGATCTGTGATGGCACTGCTGGGTTGCAGACAACCTGCAGGGATCGGGGGGCACAGCCCCGGCACCGGGAGAGACAGGGACAGCTCGTGGGGGGATAGGGGGGCACACCCCCGGCACCGGGAGGGACAGGGACAGCTCGGTGGGGACAAGGACAGCTCGGGGGAGGTGGATAGGAGGGCACAGCCCCGGCACCGGGAGGACACAGGGACAGCCCCGGGGGAGACCGAGGGCACAGCCCTGGGGGAGACCGAGGGCACAGCCCTGGCATCACGGCGAAGCCACACGGCAGTGGCACTGCCCTGGCAGCGGGACACCCTGCGCCGGCAGCTCTCGAAGGGTCCGGGGACATCCTCGAGGCTCTGCCATGAGGGACAGAGCCTCGGCCCAAGGCCCATCCCCGGTGCTCCCCGCCGAGCCCCGGGGCGACTCACGCTGAGGGGGTCCCGACGCCCACCCTGGGCCTGGTTCTGATCCGGGCCCGCTCTCCCCGACCCCGATGCCCCCAGTCCCGATCCGCCGCTCCCGGCCCCGCCGCACCTCTCCGCCGGCCCCATCCGCCGCCGCTCGCCTCCAGCCCGCTGCTGCCTCCGGCCCGGCGGAGCCTTGGACAGGCCCGAGCACCGCCGGAACGGCCCGAACCCGCCCCGGAAATAGCCGACAGCAGCCGAGAGGGAACGGAACTGCCCGAATATATCCCGGATATAACCGAGAGMGGACGACAGAGGGCGGAGATGGACGAAGACTCCGGTCCCGCCCCTTCYCTGGACCGATCGGCTTCGGGGCCCCGCCTCTCGTGCGAGTCTCTCCGGAAGGAGCCGAGGGCGCCCGGAGGGAGAGCGCGGCTGCGCCCCCTGGTGGCGAGCGGAGAGGGCACCGCATCGGGCACCGGGATTGAATCGGGATTGAACCGGGATTGAATCGGGATCACACCGGGAGTGAACCGGGATTGAATCGGGATCACACCGGGATTGAACCGGGATTGAATCGGGATCACACCGGGAGTGAAGGGGGATTTACCGGTAACAGGGCGCAGCACCGAGATTGAACTGGGATTGTAGCGGGATTGAACCGGGAACGGGGCACAGCACCGGGATTGAACTGGGATTGTAGCGGGATTGAACCGGGAACGGGGCACAGCACCGGGACGGCACCGGGAATGCACTGGGATTGCACCGGGAACCGGGCACAACACCGGAATTGCACTAGGCAGTAGGACTGCGCTGGACACCGGTATTACACCGGGAACAGGGCACAGCACTGGGATTGAACCGGGATTGTAACCGGAATTGCACCGGGCCGGCACCAGGCACTGGGACTGCACTGTACACCGGTATCGCACCGGGAACAGCGCACAGCACCGGCCATGGGGCACGGCACCGGGACTGCACCGGGCATGAGGCACCGGGCACTGCWCCAGGGACAGAGCATGGGGCACAGATTTGGGAATGGGGCATACCTGGGAGTGGGGCACGGCACCGAGCATGCGGCACCACCCTGGGAACAGATCACGGTACCGGCACCGCACCGGGAGTGTGGCACACTGCTCCGGGCACCGGCACCGCTCCGAGCCCGCACAGCCGGGACCCGGTGCCGGAGCCAGGCTGGGTGCCAGCCATCCCGGTGCCACTGCAGGGCCACCTCCCCTCCCCTCCCACCKGTGCTGGGACCCCGCTGACCCCCTGGCATCGCCCCCACTCGCTGCCCTGCCCGCTCCAGTGCCACYGCACACCACACTCAGCGCAAGGGACAACTTTAATCCAACATAAAACTTCCCGAACGTACGAACAGAGCCGGGCACTGGGCAGGAAGACACAGTCCCCTTGGCTTTTGAGACATTTCCCACTTTAAAAATCCTCTTCCCACCCTATCCACGCACAGCCAAGCCCCCCATCCCGCCGTGCCAGTGGGCAGGGGGTGCCTGGTGTGTCCCCAAATCCCTGCCGCCCTTCCAAGACCTTAATACAGAGAGTGGAGGGAGAAGCAAAGGAAACACGGAGCAGCTCTGGTTACTCGTTTTTTGGGTGGGGTGGGGGGGTTTAACAGCACCAGTTGAACGGGAGAAGTGGGATACGGAGCCTGGCACAAACCACACGTGCACGAAAGAATCCAACACGCAGCCCAAAAACCACCGGGTGATGCCTGATGGCAGCGGGGTGGGCAAACCAGGGAKGTCCCCCTGTCACCGTCCTGGTGCTCAGAGCACCACGGCACCAAACCACGGCGGGGGGAGAGGGGAAAGCCAGAACATGCATCAACAAATGAAACGTTTACATCCCAGAAAACGGTAGAAATGGGGGAGAAATGCTGTTGGTGGTTGGATAAAGAGCAAGGGGGCGGGGAAAGAAAGGGATGAAATTCCCRAATTACAAGTGAAGCAGCACAGGTGCTCACTGGGTTGGGGCAATAAAAAAAAACAAATAAAAATTTTTAAAATTGGGATTTTGTAGGTGTCTGTGCACTGACCAATCCACACCACGGGATTTTGTGTGAAATAAATGAAAAGAGCAAAAACTGACCCTAAAAATCCCATTTCTATTCCTGTCTGGGGAATGTCTCAGTTTTCCCCACCTGGAAGGGCCAATGGAGCCAGGTGGTTATAAAATCTCCAAATAAAATAATTAAACCTTTTTATATCTCCTATAAGCTTATAAAATTATCTGTATGCTCATCATCTGATGATCCATATGCAAAGAATATCCTCCCCTCTGCATCCCAGCCTGGAGCACCAGCATTTGGGGGAYGTTGTCGTGGATTTGGGGTTTTGTTTTAATTTTAAATATTAGAATTACGGGGTTCTTAGAGATCTGGGGTGTTTCCAGCTAGAATTGAAGTTAAAAAGTAGRGGGAAAGCGAGTGGGTTAGAAAACAGTGGGCTGGGAGCTGGGAGACGCACGGGAAAGGCTGGGACTCCCAGAGCTGGGTTGGCCCCTGCGACACTCCTGCACTGCCCGTTTAGCTTATAAAAAGTAATAAATTAATTAAGGAATATTTGCATCAAGTCCTTTCTGTACACAGAGGTTGGGGCCCAGCCGGGGAAACGCCGCTGCCGGAAAAGCTCCTGCGTCTCTATAAAAATATGAGCATCTTTCAGGGAGTACAAAAAGCCTTCCAGGGGGGTGAAGTGCCGGGCACAGCCGGCCCGGCCAAGGTCCAGAGTGGCTCCAGGGACGTTTCTGTCATGGATTTGCCGCACGGGACGGGGTGCTGGGGAGGCACTGGGATGCCATGAACCATCCCTGGTGCCAGCGCGGGGCTCAGGTGTGCTTGGCCCCGCTCCACGTGCCCCGGGGAGCCGGGAGATGAGAGCCCGGCGGCTCCTGGCCCTGTGCTGGCACTTGCCAGTGGCCGGGCGATCCCTGCCCGCAGTTCCGCTGCTGCTGCTGCTGCTGCTGGGAGCCACGGTCCCGGTGTTCGCACCCATCCCACCACGGCAAGGAGATGCTGCTGTTGGGCTGCTCGGTGCCGCCGATGGGGTAGGAGCCCTGGCATTCCCACTCGGCCACCGCCGGCTCCTGCTCGTCGCTCTCCGAGCCCTGCACSGCGATCTGCGGCACCGTGCTGGGCTTCGGCTTCGGCGGCGGCTCCGCGGCACCGCCCTGGGCAGCCGTGCCCTGCCCTTCTTCASCCTTGCCGCCTTCCTCGCTCCCCGCCGCCGTCTCCTGCTCGTCAAAACTCACTTCCTGAACCGCCTCTTGCTTCTTGAAGGAGTCCCGCCGTTCCGACAGGTTCAGGCGCCGCATCACCACCATCTCCTGGTCGCGGTCGTGCCGCTCTGCCAGGCGGCAGCCGGCGGGGTGGTAGCCGTGCTCCGCGGGGTACGGCAGCGCGTCGCCCTCCCCGGTGGCCTCCCCATCCAGCGTGGGCATCTCCAGCCCCAGCTTGCGGCCGCCCGCCGTTTTCTTCTCGGCCAGGATGGTGACGATCTTCTCGGCCGACTGGACGCGCTTGAGCAGGGGGGAGCGGGGGCAGTCGGCGCTGCGGGGCCGGGAGCTCTGGCGCACGATGGTGGGGGGGGACAGGGTCTTGCCCTGGAAGGAATGGGGGGTTTTGGGGTACCCGTGGAGCGGAGACGGGGAGCGCTGTGGGGAAGGCGGGCGCTGGGCCGAGGAAGGGGTGCAGGCCAGGGGCGAGGGGGGGATGCTGCTGGTGGATTTGCGACGTCCCACTTTGTAGCGCGGCCCACCCAGTTTGGGGGCCAGCCCGTGCAGGGAGCTGGGGCGCACGTGGCCGGCGGGTGACGTTGGGGTGCTGGAGGAGGGAGAGGTGCTCTGAGGGGACACAGCATCTGCCGTACAAAGAGAAAAGGTCACTGTAGGGGTGGAGGGACACGGCCTCCCCGAGGGACACGCAGCATCCYGCCCCGCCCCGAGCCAGCGTCCCCCCTCGGGGTACCTGAGGGCAGGTCGGGAGCGGGGCTGCGGCAGGGCGTCGTGGGACCCGGGGACAGGCTGTGCGTGGGGGACTCCGGCAGGCTCTCGCTGGAGGACAGAGAGTGATGGAGGCCGGAGGAGAAGCTGCGGCTGGTGTGCAGCACCGACGACTGCTTGGAGATCTTCTTGAAAAGGGATTTCCTCCTGCTGGAGGGGACAGGAATAACTTTGGCTCCTCCTTAAAGCTGTTAGTCTCAAGTCTGCTGAGCTGGTGGCAGCAGGACCAGAACCCACTGGACATCCCAATATAGCAGATCCAGAGTGTTCCCCCAGTACCTCACACACTGGGACAACGCCATTTTATCCCAGTTTTACCCACCTGTCTTGGCCATCCCTTTTCCTGCTCTTTTTACTCCTCCGTGCCATCCTTGTCTTGGAGCTGTTTTTCCGTGCAGGCCCGATTTTGATGGAGGTGTTTTCCAGGGCTGTGGTCCGCAGGGCCACTTTATTCCCACTCTGGGGGATGGAAAACAAATCTTTGCAGCGCCAGCTCCGAGCCAGCTCCTGCCTCAGCTGCCAGCAAAAGGCAGTGCCAGGGAGCTGCTGAACTGMTGTCCTGGGAGAGCAGAGTGGCTCTGGTCACCCACCTTCAGCAGCAGCTCCACGACGTCCCGATGGACCAGACCCAGCACGGACTCGCCGTTGACGTGTGTGATGAGATCTCCTGCCCTCAGCCCGGCCTCCTGCGCGGGGCTGCCCTCCTCCACGCTCTGCAACCCAAACACAGCCATTTCATTTGGATGCAAGCTTCCTCCTGGGGTTTATCCCGCTGGGAAAGGCAGTGTCTGGCAGCACTAGAGCCCAGGGCACGCACCCAGACCATGTGGTGCACGGTGTAGACGTCRCTGTCGCCCATGTAGACGCGGATGGCTCGCAGGGTGAAGCCGTACTTCTTCCCCGAGCTGTGGATGATGATGGGCGGCCGCAGGCTGGCGATGGCCAGCGAGGAGTCTCGGCTCGGGGAGGARTCCCGGGAAGAGGGGTTGGACGAGAGGGAGTGAGGGGAGATGGGGCTCATCAGGGCACTGCCACCGAAGTCATCTGCAAGGAGAAGGAGCCAGCTCAGTCTGGCAAAAACCCCGTGACAGCGGCCATGCAGCGGGGTAAATCACACAGCACACAGACCTGAGGTGATGATGAGGGACAGGGCTGAGACAGAGGCAGATTTGGGCACACGGCTGCCCAGGGAGGCTCTCTGCCTCTCTGGCAAATCCTTCTGGGTGCTCAGCCGACGGCCCCCGCTCGGCTCCAGGCTCCGGGGAGTCGAGTTCTTGGTGCCTGTGCTGTTGCTCCGCAGGCGGATGCGGTTCAGGCTGACAAGATCGGCTGCACAGAAGGGAGGAAGGGAGAGTTTGGGGTTGTGGAGAAGCCACCCYGTGCCATGCAGGACCCTGGCTGTCCCCAGAGAACCCCACACTGGTGCCCACAGCCCACGCACCGGATAACGCCGACTGCTTCACCGTGCCAGCCCCCACRTCCGAGTCTCCCACCACAAACTTGGGTCTCTCTGGCTTGGAGGATGCCACGGAAGGGCTCTCATCCTCCGAGGAGAAGGCAAACTTGGGCATGGTGTCCAGGCTGAGGGTGCTGGGCAGCGCGGTGGGGCTGTGGCTCCGCTCGTGCCGGGAGGTGGAGCTGCCGGACGTCCAGGAGCGGAGGCTGCGTGGAAAGAGGAGGGCTCAGGATAACCCAGGGTGGGCACTGAGCCACTGCAGCACCCCCAGTGACATCCCACTGACCTCACCGAACCCTCAGACATAACACAAACCCTCCAGTGCCATCAGATGTGATGTCAGCACAAATCCTTGGTCCCAGCACAAACCCTCGGTGTTGGCACAATCCCTTGGTCCCTGACACAAACCCTGGCACAAACCCTGGGCACTGGCAAGGGCCCACAGCAGCAATGCAGCCCCCCCTGGCCACGCACCGGGGCTCAGTGCCCACTGGCCTGCTCCTGTCCTCATCTCCCGAGTGCCGCTCCTCTTTGTCATCACAGTGGCTCCGGTCAGAGGAGGAGAGGCTGAGGGTGGAGTTGACCGCCAGGAATTCTGAGCTGCTGTACACCTGAGAAGGAGAGGAGCCGTCAGCATGGAGCAGAAATTTGGGGATTTGGGTGCTCTGGTGTCAGCCAAGACACCGATGCTCAGCACAGCCACACTGTTTGTGGTGCCAGAGCATTCTGGGTGCTGCAGGAGGGGCTGGAGCACCTTGCTGAAGCGGTGGGAGCAGGAGGAGAACTGCCCGATCTCCACCGATGATTCCTCGTCGTTGGTTTCCTCATCCTCCGAGTCCAGGTGACGATACCTCTCGGAGCGAGCTGAAAGCAAGGGCCAGAGGGAGAAGGGATGTCACCCTGCCTGCAACACCCCACATCCTGCCTGCAGCAGGGCCAGCTGCCACCTACACCTGTAGGGTGACAGCCCAGTCCCAAATCCCAGGGGAGTTTTGTGGGGAGGAAGCTGGTGAGGGTGAGCAGCCTGGAAAGTGGATTGTGTCTGTTTTGTGAACTTGGGTTGTAAAGCCACCAGCTTCACCCAGGAGATTTTCACCCCCCATGGGAGCATCCAAAGTGCAGSTGGGATAATGGATTGGCAGAGGTGGAGGARGGRTGGATTTKKCCTCACTGTCAAAGTAGCTGGTGTCGTCCTCTGACTCCAGCTGGGGGATGAACTCAGCCTTCTGCCGCAGCAGCCCGTTCCAGTCCAGATGGAGGAAGAAGGAATGGTGCTTCACCTCATGGGCACCTCCTGCCAGGCAGAGAAACCCAAATCAGGGGCATGGGGCAGGATCCAGGRTGCTCCCACTCCCACCCCAAACAGCACAGTCTCTCCTCCACACAGAGCAAGAACTTAAAAAAGATGGGCAGGAGCCCTGTGCAACCTTCCTGGAGGGAACCCCGAGCAGGAGACCTCCTCCAAGCACCCTCAGCATGCTAGGACATGGTTTGGACTCAAAGCCACACAAATTTAATGGGAATCAAGGTTCCAGGCCACTCTGAGGGGCCTGCCATGCATACCAGTGCCCAGGCGCTCGAGGGGACACTGCCTCAGCAACCGTGTGATCAGGTCCTGGGCATCTGCAGGGAGAGCCTCGTCCCCTTCTGGCCACATAATTTCATCTGCAAGGAAAAAGGAACAGAGATTTGGGGTGGCTGAAAGTGTTTGGACTCTTCTGGGCAGCTGGAAAGCCCCGTGGGAGCTGCAGCAGGGGAAGGGCCCTCCCAAAGTGGGAAGTCAAAGCTTGAGGAGCCTCTTCACTGTTCAGCCAAGTGTGACAGGAAGGAATGAAGCTTCCCAGTGTTCAAGGACAAGCCTTGGCTGCTGGGGACACAAACTTGCCCCTGGCACTCACCACTGATGACCTGCCCGAAGAGCTCCTCGGGGGTGTCTCCGAAGAAGGGCACGCAGCCCACCAGGAACTCGTAGAGGATGATGCCCATGGCCCACCAGTCCACGGGCTTCCCATAGCCCTGGATGAGGATGACTTCGGGGGCAATGTACTCCGGAGTGCCACACACCTGTGTGGGAAGCAGGGGCTGACACCTCTGCAGCGACCTTTGCAACAAATCCCGAGGTTACCTGGGACCCCAGGGGTGGCAGGTGAGCCATGTGGAGCAGGGCCTCCTACCTGCTTGTCCATGAACTCCCGCGTGTCCTTCTCCATGTGCCCTTCGTAGAGGTTCGTGGTCATGTTCATCAGGCCTATCTTCGACAGGCCAAAGTCTGTCAGCTTGATGTGGCCCATGGAGGTGATGAGCAAACTGCAAGAGAAGACAGACACCCCACARTGCTGCTGTTTGCTTCTGGGGAGACCTGAGATGGACCAGCCACACCCCAGAGCCTCTGGTCCTCATGCAATGGGGAACCAGTTTCTGGGGAACAAAACCCACTCTGCCCCTTCCCTCTTGGCTTTCCTTTCCCCATCCAAAGCCACCCCCACCCTTGCTCAGAGCTGACCCATATCCTCACTTGTCAGGTTTGAGGTCCCGGTGGACGATGCCGTAGTTGTGGAGATATTCCAGGGCAAGGACAGTCTCAGCAAAGTACATCTTGGCCATGTCAACAGGCAGCGGGCCCATGTTCTTCAGCAGCGTGGCACAATCCCCCCCTGTGGGAACACGGGGGGCTCAGGGAAGGCAGAGAGGTCAGCAGGAGCAGCAGCTCCCCCCCAGCCCCTCTGAGCAGCTGATCCCCAGGCGTGGGGCACAAACGCTCTCTGAGGTGACCATGGCCACCACCTTCATCAAGATCAGGACCACAAAATCATCTCCCTCTGCTGCCTGGAGCAAAGCAGGGCAGGAGATGTCCAGGTGGTGTCCTTGATGCTCAGACTGTAACATACTCCCCTCCTCCCTGCACCGTCCAGCCCCGAGTCCTGCTCTCACCTTCCACGTACTCCATGACCATGCAGAGGTGCCGCTTGGTCTCGAAGGAGCAGAACATGCTGACCACGAAGGGGTTCTCRGCRAAGGTGAGGATGTCCCTCTCCACGAACACCTGCTGGATCTGGTTCCTCAGGATAAGGTTCTGCTTGTTGATTTTCTTCAGGGCGAAGCGCTGCCGCGTCTCCCGGTGCCTCACCAGGTACACGGCCCTGGAGGAACGGCTGGATCTCAGCACAGCTCCTCCAGCCACCAGCACTGACCACCCCACACCATGGGGCTCAGGCARAGAAGGGCTTTGGGGTCGTTTACAGATGGAGACAAGTGATAGGAACTCCCCAACTCACCCATAAGCCCCGTTGCTGATCAGCTTGATGGTCTCAAAGTCGCCCTCGCAGGGCTTCCTCCGCGGGACAGGGATCGAAGGCTGGCTCTGAGGAAGACACAGGTTTTTAATGTAGGCAGGAATTCACCCAGCACCATCATAGCACTTCCAAAAGCTTCTTTCTGCCAGAGCCCTCTCCAGTCACAAACCCCAAACCAAGATGCTCTGYAGATCAAGAGCCCACTCTGAGCTCTGTCCACTCAAGAAGCCAAATGAGGGATCTGTCAGATCTTCCCCTTGAATGCATCAACCACCCCTGGTGACAATCCAAAATGTACATCTCCCAGTCTAGGACAGCTGCAAGGAGCTCTGGTGTGGGGTGAGGTGGGAGGAAGCTGAAGACAACAGGTGGGACCACGCTCACCTCRCAGGTGTCATCGTTCTCCGGTGTGATGGTGTTCCCACTGTCAAAGTGATCCAGCTGCCCCATTTCTGCAGATGACAGGGATGGCTTTCACTTTCCTCATGCTCAACACCCACCAAAATCACCCCCTGCCCAACCACTCTYCCTCCAAACTCAGAGACCCCAGAGGGATTTAGCCACATGCTTTGCTCGGGCCATCGTAGGGAGAAATCCAGGTCATGACGTTAAGAAGTTCAACACGAGGTTAAACATTTATATAATTCTTTTTTTTTTTTTTTTTTATACTCATTCCTGCGTTCTCCAGGGATTATGATTCTCCCCCAGGGCCATGGATTAAGTGTTTTTGAGCTTAATCTGCTTTGCTGAACGTGTTGGATGCAATAATAAGGGATGTGGGCCTGGCCAGAAGGACTTGGCCATTGTCCTGGTCCTGCTGTGACCTCCCTGCCATGACACCAGCTCAGCCCTACAGGTCTCCCTGACACCTCCCAGTGCTCAGTCGTGATCACCACTGGCCAAACTGGGAGTCCACATCCTGCTGCGGACCTCAGAGCCCCCAGCCCAAGTGCTTCCCTACCCTCCAGTGGGTCCTTGACGAGCCCCAGTTGGCTGATGATGTATCGGGGAATGTCAGTCTTTATTCCCTGTCCAACTTTGGCGTGTCCTTCTGCAGCTTCCAGGAGATGGTAAAACTCCTCTGGGTCGAACTCCTGGATGGGGGAAAACCAAGCACAGTTGAGGAGAGAGATTTTGCAAAGTTGAACTTTTCCTCTAAGCCTTGCAGGTGACACCTGYAACTGGGGACAGGCCCTGGATGCATCATTCCCCCATCACTCCCTGTGTCAAGGGTGATGGGAAAAAAAATGTAGCTGTGTGAGCTGGCCTTGGAAGGAAAACCAAGGGAGATGAAAATTTCATCAGGAACCACAGCTTTAGAAAKTCAGCAAATCAACCAAAAAAAAACAGCCCTGAAAACCACAGAATCACAGAACAGTTTGAGCTAGAAAGGAACTTGAAGATCATCTCATTCCAACCCCCTGCCATAGGCAGGGACACCTTCCACCATCCCAGGTTGCTCCAAGCCCTGTCCAACCTGGCCTTGGTCACTCCAGGGGCATCCTGGAGTCTTTGCCTCCTCTCTGGGCTGGCACAGACCATAAAAGACAAGACAGGAGCTCCCATGTCTTACCAGGCACTCCAGAAGTCGGGCAGGGCGGGAGATGATGATCAGCAGCTTCCTCACCAACTGGTCAATGAACTTCACTTCCTCACTCTCAGAACGCTCCTGAGCCTGTTGGGAGTGGGGACAGAAGCCAGGTGTCTCTTGGTGGCCTCACGAGGTGGCACCAGGCAGGAAACTGCCCCGTACTCACRTCTCGGAGCATCTTCTCCAGTTTCTCCTGCAGCTCCATGAAGTAGCGGGAGGTGATGAGAGCTCCCTGGGACTTGGCCAGGCAGTCTCGGGCCAGCTCGATGATCTGGTGGTGGATGAAGCCCAGCACCCCATCAGCCAGGGGCAGGGTGCTGCTTGGGGAGAAGTTTGTGATGGTGTCCTGCAGGCGCTCTTCCATCTGGGCTGTGGCCTGCAAGGCAGAGTGGGTGGTGATCCCTGTGCCACGGGTTTGGCCAACCAAGATCTCATCCTGCCTCCTGGACTGTGTTTGGCCAGCCAGGATCTCACTCTACGACCTCCTGTATTTGATCTGACCATCCAGGATCTCACCCTGCCTCCTCCTGCACTGGGTTTGGCCAGCCAGAATCTCATCCTACCACCTCCTGTACTGGGTTTGACCATCCAGGATCTCACCCTACCTCCTGGGCTGTGTTTGGCCAGCCAGGATCTCATCACACCACCTCCTGCAGCTCAAATACCCACACACACATCAAAGCCCCACCTGGGACCCAGCTKCCAACAGACTTGCAGAAGCTCCACCAAAGTCTCCAGAGACCACTGCCTGCTTGTGTGATGGGGCACTTGTGTGGATAATGAAGCACAGGTTTATTATGTCTCCAATGTCCTCAACACCCCCGTTATCTACCCATGCATTCCATACTCCCACAGGGAGGGGAGGTTGTTCTGGAGAAGGTGCTGCCACAATGCCACGGAGGCACCAACACGCTCATCCCCCAGGTCCTGGCAGTTACCTTGGGGAACCTCTCCTTGTAGACGTGGTTCATCATCACCACCTCATTGTCAAACGTTCCGCTCGTCCTTCCGGGGCTGCAGAGGGAGGAGAGGGTTACAAGGTTCAAGTCATTTACATCATTTACATCTATGCAAACAGTCCCTACCCCTGCAGAGCAGTTTGGTCCCTCCTCCTAACTCCTGGTGCCAAGTGGTTAAAACTCATCCAAGTGGAGCCAGCACACCCAGCAGCATCCCAACCACTGGAGGTCCCTGGGATGTGGTCTAGGGAAGCTTAACCCAAACTCAAATCACGTGGAAATCCAGAACTGAGAGGCTGTTCCATCATCCACTCAGCTTTGAAGAACGAGCTCATCTTTCCCTTCCTCTGGAGCCCACAATTTCTTGCCATGATTGTCATTTTTGCAGCTCACCAGCAAACAAAAAAACCCAACCAGACCTCGTGGTGGACACAGCAACCTTTGTTARACGTGGTGTTCCTCCTTCCCTCACCCAACACTGCCCCTCCCAGGGCTCTGCCTGATGATCCCGTTATGCAAAGCAAGTCACAGGAGCAGCCAGCAACACATTAACCACTCTAAAATAATAAACATGGTGATAAAAACCAGCCCCAGCCCAGCCCCAGCCCTGCCTCAGCCTTTGCTGTGCCAACTGCACAACTGGCATCTCCTCAGTGAAAATCYGGCCACCTACAAACCCCTGGCAGATAATTAATCTGATTTTAATGAAATTTCGGCCGGCAACACGCAGAGCTGTGGCTCTGCCTCTGGTAGCAAAGAGGGTCAGGAGATTTTTCAGAGGGAAAAGAGGGTTTAACCAAAACATCCCCTGAAAAAAGCACAAGCCTCTGGTGCTGGGCAGAGTGGGTGGCTCACTGGAGCAACAACTGGAGCTCAGCAGGTACAGCTGAGGGTCAGCTCACACAATGCTGTGGCCACTGGCTYGATGCTTTCTCCAAATTTTCCTCTCTCCAGCCCACAATTGCCCATTCACTTCCACTCCATGTGGGGGCTTTTTTGCAGAGGCAATGACCAGTCCCAGCAAGCAAAGGTGATGTTTTCTGATCCAAGCCCAGAAATGGGATTTTTATTTTTTAACAGCAGGGAAGTCATACAAGGATGGCCACTGCTTGGGATTCTGCTTGGTGACCCCTTCCTCACCACCAAAATCATTCAGACAACTGAGCAAGAGGCTGCAAACCAACAACTGTAGAACAAATCCCAGCTTYTCCAGCTTCAGCTCTAGGAGACAGGTCCTGCCTGCTGCCAGRAGAGCAATGCCACATCCCAACAGCWGASARGATGCTGAGAGCCAGACCMTGGAGCTTGGCATCACAGAATCACGGAATACTTTGGGACACCTTCCACCAGGCCAGGTCACTCAGAGCCCCATCCAACCTGACCTTGAGTATTTCCAGGGATGAGGCACCTACAACCTGAAGCCAAAGTTTCTCCACTTCCCTGCAAGGGCAAAACCCGCATCAGGGTTTGGGACAGACTCAGCATGACCAGGAACAGCTCATGAGAGGGCAGAGGATGCTCTGGATGTGCCAGCACCCAGCGCAGCGTGCTGGGAGCTCCTTCCCACGGGGGGCCCACCTGAGGCTCCGGGATCGTGGGCGCAGGCAGGGCGAGTGCCTGCCCTCCTCGTCCGTGACGCTCTCCGAACTGCGGAAATGCTTAGAAAGGAAATGCAGCTCGTCGGGGGTGGGCTGGTACGGCAGCTGGTGCAGGCGCTCCTGGGAGGATGAAGATGACTGGGAGGAGAGAGAGAGGGATGCAGGAGATCAGGGGATGGGTGTGGAGGTGGATGGGCCTGCCAGGCTCCTGCCCTGGGAGGATGTCCCGTAAATGGAATTTAATGAGCCCATCTCACCCCTCTCTGGGAGAGATAACCCTTAGATGAGGCTTCTCCATAGTGCCCACGATGCTCTGATGTCCCCATGSAGATCCTTTCTAACCCATTGGTGTTTCCCCTCTGGTACCACCCTGCCTTTCCCCATAGATACCCCAGCTCCTGCCCAGTTCAGAGTGAGCTGTTGTCACTGGCCACCCTTGGCAGGGCACTGGACAATAAAGCCACCCCTGTGGAATGGCCACAGGACTCTGCTGTCTGTCTGTCCCTGAGTCAGCCTGGGAGAACCCTGCAAAGGCAGAGCTGAAATCACTGCTGAATCACAGAGCTCAATCACTTGTGCCTTGTGGAGGGGACCTGGTGGATGGGGCACTGCCCAGACCCCAGAGAAGTTGTCTCCTGTGAGACCTCTCTCTCTGGGAAGGCTGTGGCATCCCAGGTCCAACCAACAGACCCCAGCACAGCCATCCACAGATGGGTCTGTGCTTCCCAGCAAGCCTATGAGGGAAATATCCCTTGGAGCTCCTTAGAAGGCTGGAAACACTGACAGACAGCATGGGCTGGGCTTGGGAGTGTGAAATGTGGAGAGGAGCAGTCTGGGGAGGTCTGCACTGCCCACTCCCAGCCCCAAATCTCCCGTTCTCCCACTCAGTTTGGCTCCACTGAGCCCCATCCCTTGTAACTCCAGCATCCCAGGCAGCTCAGTCCTGTCACACCCAGGGATGCTGTCACTCCCAGGGATGCTGTAACCCCAGGAACGCTGTAACTCTAGGACACAGTAATTCCCAGGAATGCTGTAATCCCAGGGATGAAGTTAACCCAGAGATGCTGTAATTGGACCCTGTAACCCCCAGGGATGCTGCAAGCCCACAGCCAAGCCTTATGACTYTCTTAAAAGCTCATTTGGGAAGCAGGGTGCAGCTGAAGCACATGGTCCTTTAGAACTCAGAACCACGGAGTTTGTGAAGCATTTCACCAAAAAATCAGGGGGTTTAGGATCTTATCATCTACAACCATGAGAAAGCAAACGTTACCGAGACCGTGGAGCTGGGGGTGTTGGTCCCATAGCCAGAGGAGGGTAACGAAGCCAGTGACCACCTTCTGCCATCAGCCCTGAGAGTGCAAACGTGACAATCACATACAGGGAAAAAAAAAAAACAACATCTAAATGCAAATCAACCACGTCAGAGCCAAAAGCTGGAGAACAGGACACAGGCGTGGCTGGAGGAGTAAAGCCCTGATATCTCTTTTCAGAATGGTCTGAAATTGGGTGAGATAAAGGGTTTGGAGGTGGGGGAGGCTGTTTTGCAGCACAGTGTGAAAGGACAGTGGCAGGCAGCAGGGTCACTGAGAAGGGACAGAGCTGGGGCTCCATCAAATCCATTTCACACTGGGCAAAAAAAAAAAAACAAACCACAAAACGCCTACAAGAGTCTGRTTTTTAATTAGAGCAAAATTCAGCCTGCTGGGAGTTTTCTTGGTGAGAAACTGGGATTCCCAAAGACTCATCCTGAGACAGCAGGCGCCGGGGAGCAGAGCCTGGCCATAAACAGGAAGGGAACTGCTCATACGCAGGCGAATGCTTCCTCCTGGAGATGTTTCCGAGGCACGGGGACACATCCAGGTCAAGACAAGGCCCTCTTCACCTCCCAGTGCCATTTCCCGTGCGGGGTCAAGGACAGCAGGGGCTGGCAGGGTGCCACATCCAGCTCCAGCAAACTCCTGACCCCACAGCTTGGCTGTTCCCTCTGCTACAAGTGTGCAAACCACCCGAGAGCCTCCGGCGTTTTTCCATATGACAATTGATGGGTTAAAATCATCTGCCATCTGCCCTCCGTGTGTGCAATTAATTAATTACTTAAACAGGGTTTGGTGGCTGCATCTGGGGCAGTGTGGGCTGGGGAGGGGATGCAGCAGGATCTGCCTCTGTGGGGATGTGGATGAGCATCCATCCCTGGACATCTGAGAATCCATCAGGAGTCTGAGATGGGGCTGAACACATGGGCAGGGGTGGTGTGATGGGAACAGAGGGCATGGAATTCTGCTTGTCTCTGCTAACAGAGACATTTCTGCTCCCAGAGCTGCAGGGAGCTCAGTCCTGGTGCAAAATTTCCCACCCAGGGATGCAAACAAAAAATCCCAGAGTCCCAGATGGGCTTGMATTGGAAAGGACCTCAAAGACCCAGTGCCACTCCCTGCCATGTGCAGAGACACCTCCMMCTTGACCAGATTGCTCCAAGTCCTGTCCAGCYTGGCCTTRAACACTTAGCAAAGAAGGTCCCTGATGATGTGGAGCAGACACCTCCCCAAAATGCAGCCCATGCCCATCCCTGGTACTTGCCTGTCAGTCCGAGGAGCATGGCTGGGGTGGAGGGAAGAAGCAGTCATGGCAGGGGAAACACCACCAGGCCAGAAATCGGGCAGAAGCAAAGGAAAAACAAAAGCAAAACAAGGCACTTGAGATCAACAGAACAGTTCCCTGGTGGGGGAATGATCTTTGCTAGTGAATATTTACTGCTCTGGGACCAGGGTTGGGAGCTCACCTGCGAGCAAAGGGGAAGTTGATGGAGGTGCTGGCAGAGAARTTCCGTGGGCTGTCCAAGGGACTGCTCCCAGCTGCAGGGAGRAAGGAGGAAAATTCATCCCAAAACCCACCCCAGTACAATGTCCAGGGTGCTTAGGGCTGCTCCTTCAGGGGAAAGTGTTAAAGTCACTTCCCAACATATTTCCCCCCTGGAAAAGGCACCTGGCAGCCAGGAGCCAGTCCCCTGCTGCTAACAGGGTGCTGAAGCCCTCCAGAATACTTTTGGGGTACTTTTGGGAGATGCTGAACCCATCCACTGGGATAATCCCTTACCTGTTGGCACAGAGAGTGGGGAGAGAGGCCGTGAGAGGGTGGGAGAGGGGGTGCCCACCACTAAACTCTTCCTGTTGCTGCTCCGGCAACTGGGGAAGAAAGAGAGGGAATTAATTTCGGGAATCAGTGACAGCCAGAGCTGGGAGGGCTCAGGCACACAACTATCTGCTTGCACATGAATCCCTGTGCCAGGGACACAGCTGCTGTCACCCCAGTGATTACAGAGCTCCTGCCACAGGGAAGAGCCATCCCCAGGCCCAGCAATGCTGGAGATGGACACACAGGGTCATTTTTAACAAAGAACTCTCCCATCAAGGTCCCACTTCTGGTTTTGGCTCGCTGGGGAGGGCAGAGGCAGGAGGCCCCTTGGGCAACAGCCCCAGGGCAGGAATAGAAAAAGGGATGTAAAAGGAGGAAGCAGTGGAAATGCCAAGCAGCCACAGCCTGACCTGCTCCAGTGCGTGGAAAATGCCCCCAGTTCCTATAAATCTCCCTGCCCTTGGTGGTCCCCATGTCACAGCAGAGAGGACAGTCCCAACCCCCCGGGACTGCAGTGTCACCAGGAGTTTGTGGGAGCTTTGCCCTGGCTGGGCCGTGCTCTCTCTGGCAGCAGGAGGGAGCCACATCCACCAGCACCAGGTGAAAAGCAGCACCAGCACCCTGACACCCCAAAAATCCCCAAAACTCCCATCCTGGTACCACAGCCCAGCATCCCACAGAGCATCTCTGCAAGGCCCACAAAAGCACTGGGTCTTCACATCCCCATCTCCATTCCCACCCTCCCAGCACACAAGGTTTCAATCCTCACAGGAATTTTGGTTTTCCTTTCCTTCCAGCCCTGAGTCCAAGGCTGCCTTGCCTTGCAAGAGTGGCTCATCTTCAAAAATTCCCACTGCTGCAGCCCCACTCRTGTCGTGCCCCACTCCCACATTTCAACCCCATGTCAAACATGATGGGCTCATTGAAGTTCTCCCTCACTCTGCCAAGAGGAAACTGCAAACATCCCCGGCACRGAGCAGAAGCTCAAGCACGAGGACAACCCTCCCCTTCCTCTATTTCCGCTTCCTCAGGCTGCAGAGTCTGCAGAGACACCGAGTTTCCTCACCCAGCTGGGAACAGGAACCCACAGAGATGCTGCTAATTAAAGGGCACGGTTTAACATCACACCATGGCCACAAACACCGACAGCACTGAGGGGGGGATCTGCAAGCCAAGGG
>CADDXX010001020.1:46504-76379 GCA_902810485.1 Alauda arvensis | reverse complement strand
GCTGGCACGGCATGGGGCTGGCACGGCACGGCATGGGCCTGGCACGGCACAGAATGGGGCTGGCACACCACGGGGCTGACACGGCATGGGGCTGGCACGGCATGGGGCTGGCACGGCATGGGGCTGACACGGCATGGGGCTGGCACGGCATGGGGCTGGCACGGCATGGGGCTGGCACGGCATGGGGCTGGCACGGCATGGGGCTGGCACGGCATGGGGCTGGCACGGCATGACTGGCACGGCACAGGGCTGACATGGCACGGCATGGGGCTGGCACGGCACAGAAGGGGGCTAGCACGGCATGGGGCTGACACGGTATGGGGCTGGCACGGCACAGTACAGGCCTGGCATAGCATGGCATGGGACCCACATGGCACAGCACAGCACAGCACGGGGCTGGCACGGCCTGGGGATGGCATGGCATAGGGCTGGCACAGCACAGAACTGGCGTGGCATTGCATGACGCAGCACTGGCACAACATGGGGCTGGCACAACACAGCATGAGGATGACATGGCACAGCATGGGACTGGCACGGCCTGGGGATGGCACAGCATGGCATGAGACCCACATGGCCCAGGGCTGGAATGACACAGCACAAAATCRAGACAGGAAGGCTGAAGCTGATGTGGCATGGGGCTGAAGTGGCATGGGGCTGGCAAAAACACAGGGCTGGCGCAGTGCATGGCATGGGGCTGGCATGGCACAGGACTGGCACGGCATGGCAGGATGGGGGTGAGGATATGGTACATTCTGGGTTTGGCACAGTCTGCCTGGCTCAGTACAGCCCAGTATGGCACGGTCTGGCATGGCATAGCACAGTATGGCACATCATGGGGTTGGCAAAGGCTGGCACGGCCTGCCTGGCTCAGCACATCCTGGCACTGCAGAGGCTGGCACAGCATGGCACAGCACAGMATGGCACAKCCCAGSCCTGGCACGGTCTTTCTGGCTTGACACAGCCCAGCACAACAGCTCTGGCACACAGGTGACAGCCTGAGGCTGGCACAGCCTGCCTGCCATGGTACAGCCCAGCATGGCAAGGCCTGGGGCTGGCACAGCAGGGCACGGGGTGGGGAGCTTGGTGTGGTCCAGCCCAGCTCTGTCCTGGTTACCACAGCACATCACAGAGCTGGGGGCCTGGGGCAGCACTGCCCAGTGCAGTCCAGCATGGCACAGCCCAGTCCAGCCCAGCCCAGCCCAGTCCTGCTGTCTGTTGTGACACAGCAAAGCCCAGTTCGGCACGGCACGGCTTGGTGTGTACCCCCACCCCACACGGAGAGGCAGGAGATGCCAGGGGACCCTCTGTGCCCCCAGGCCGGCCGTGCCCACGCTGTCCCAGCACAGGGACACTCCCGCCACCGCCGCCCTCCGGCCCCGAGCAAGGGCCACACAAGGGGCCGCTTTCTGCGGGAACAAGGACACTCTGTGCCGGGCCCTCGGTGCCACCCGGCTCCACCGTCCCGGGTCACCCGCCCCGTCACACGGCTCCGGTGCCACCGCGCTCTCCTGCCTCACTGGGGCTTTGTTCTCGCAGCGCAGGGAACGAGCTGCTCTGGGGACAAGCACAACACACCCACCCCCCCAAAAAACAACCCAGAGAACGCCAAGCTCGGAGCAGGCGCTGGAGATTCACCCAGTTACGGGCAGAGGACCAGAAACACGCTGCGTGCTAAAAAAAAAAACCCCAACCAAAACCCCAAGACTCATCTTTCGCTTACCTTGCGCTTCTGGCCGTGCCGGGGCACGTGGCGRGGCCGGGACACGCGGGGCGGCCGCGGGGCAGGGCTGGCCTCGTCCCGGCAGCCGTGCCGGCAAGAAAAGGGGGATATTCTGGCTGCTTTCTCTTTTGTTTTTGGTAAAWGTAGGGCATGCACTCACTGCCCTGCCTGGGAGAGGCACACTCTGTGCAGAAGAGGAAACCCCAAGAGCGGGAAGCTGCGCTGAGCACCGGGGCTGCCGCCACGCCCGAGAGGGGCACCCGGGGGATTGGGCAGCCGGGAAGGGCAGCGGGGGCCGGGATCCGGTGTGGGACAGCCCGGGTGGGCCATGCTGGGGTGGCTGCTGGCGGCGCTGGCGGCGGGCGGTAAGTGCTCCTGCGGTGCTGCGAGATGAGAGATAACTTCAGAAGACTTTCAATGAACGATTCGGGGGCGATAAGACCTGGGGAGCTCCCGGAGAGAGATGGAGATACTCACCCAAAACCACAGGGACGGGGTAAAGATGGTGAATCCCCGCTGGCTGCGGGCAGAGGCCGGGGCGAGCRGCACCGGCCAGCGCCGCAGCACCGGGGAGGGGGAWCACGGGGGGCTTGGGGTGASAATGGCTGGTGCGGCTGCTCTGATTCCCCATTTGAGCAGCAGGGCAAGCAGCCTACCGCCGCACCACTGCTCCCTCCACGCCCGGGATGCAGTTTGGGATGCAGGAGCCTCCAGCCACTGCCCCGTCCCGCAGGCACCGTGGCAGCCCACGACGTCTCCTGCTGGAAGGAATGCAACAACCCCAGGCTTTTCCACTGCTCCTGGCAGCCCCTCGGCCCCGCCGGCAACACCTCCTACATCCTGCACCTGTGGTGAGTTGGGCAGCGCGGCGGGGAGGGGGAGCCCAGGGGATGTGCCCCGGATCCCACCCTGTGCCCGCTCCCTCCCCAGCTTCGAGAGGAGCCGCAGGTGCCGCCGCTTTGAGGCGGGCAGGGTGACCAAGTACAGCCCCTCCCGAGTGTACACCTTGGAGAACAGCACGGCCTGGGTGGAGGCACGCTGGGGGCACCAGGTGCACAGGACCCCAAATATCACCCTTTTCCTCGACAAGGCTGGTGAGTGCCCCGGGGAGCAGGCTGGCAGCCAGCACCAAAACTGCCAGACCACCCAAAATCTCCTAATCCTTCCAGTCAAACTGGATCCACCTCCTACTGAGGCAACCTTCTCCAAGACTGGTGGCCGGCTGAGGGTGCAGGTGCCACGGCCRCAGTGCCACGGGCTGGAGCAGGCACTGCAGCATGAGGCTCGCTTCTGGAGGGTGGGAGGCAGCAGCTGGACACAGGTAAGGAAATGCYGTTTGCTGGAGCTGGCAGTGACTGACAGGACAGTCAGGAGCATCACGGCAGCCCAGGGAGTTGTGGGGGCTCAGTGATGTCACTGTCCTCCCCCAAACCCAGCTGTGTCCCATCTGTTTCCCTGCSTTATCAGCTCCGCCTTGGCCATGGGATCCTGCTGCTGCCCATAACAGGATTCTCAGGGATTACACAAACAAAACCCCAGATTATATTAATGACGACAACGGATCAAATCCGGATGCTTGTCCCCAGAGGAGCTCTCACAGCTGGGGACCCCCCATCCCTCTCAGTTGCTGCCAGGAGAGTCCCAGGATTGAGAGGGCCCCTGGCCACCCTGTCCCCTGCACTGTTTGGCTCTCCCAGYCCCTGGGATGTTTGGGGATCACAAGGCAGCACTGATGTCCCAGTACAACRCTGGTTTTACTGGGTGGGTGTCTCCATGCCCCGTTCTCTCTGCAGGTGACATGTGAGACTGTGATGATGCCACATARAAATGACTCAGGTTGGTTTATCCCGTGGGTTGTTGGGGACAAGCATCTCCCATAGGTGCTCCCCAGCCAGCACCCCATGGTGCCCAAAAGTTTGGGGAAAGGAGGGGTCACCCCCCTCCTGACCCTGCCACCCCTCTCCAGTGACCTGTGCCCTGGGGRCCAATGGCACCTTCGTGGTCCAGCTCCGGCGCAAGCCTCCCCACTGGAGCAGCTCCTGGAGTGACTGGAGCAGCAACATCTCTGTTCCGGAGGGTGAGGGAGAGGAGAGGAGCCTGGTGAGATCCCAACRGCTCCCAAAAATGTTGATGGCTCAGTCAAGGCTTGTTCCTCCTGCAGAGATCCTGCAGAGCCCGGTGTTGAGCCATCAACTGGGCARACTGGGGAGAGACGGGCAGCGGGTGCTGAGGCTCAGCTGGCAGGTACAGTGACATCCCTGGGGACCCTGGGTGTCCCCCACCATTTCATGCCCCGAGCCACCCCCATTTCCTCCCCAGCCAGTCCTCAAGGAGCAAAGGGATGTCACCTACAAGCTGGACGTCCACATGCTGGCGTGTGGCTGTGCAGAGTCAGATAAGGACACTGTGCAGCTGGGCTGGGAGGTGACAGAGCACAACCTCACGCTCTCCGGGGCTGAATACAAAATCCTGCTGAGGGCGGTGAACGCCGCGGGCCCGGGGCCGGCGCGGCAGCTCCGAGTGCCGGCAGAGCAGCACGCAGGTACCTGCCCCTCTAGAACTGCTCAGCTCCCCCGGCAGCCCTCAGGGCGTTATTTTTTTCCAGCTACCCTGAGTACCCCCCGTTCCATCCCAGATCTCAGCTTCAAGGAGGTCAGCGTGGCAGGCGGCACCGTGACTGCCAAGTGGGAAGCGCCGGTCCCTGGCGACGCCTTCTGCTTCGAGCAGCAGACGCTGCCAGAACCCCCAAAACCGGGAGTCTGCATCCTGCAGGAATTCCCTGCCAACAGCATCCACGTGCAGGGAGGCAAGGCAGCGCCCCAAGCCCACCGCTGTCCCCCCAGCCGGGGTCGGAGGGTCTAACCAGCACCCCCGGTTCCTCCGCAGGAGCGCTGGGAGCGCCGGGCTGTCACCGCCTCGCCGTGCACGGCTGGGACCCGGAGCGGGGCTGGGCCACCTTCGCCCTGTGGCACCGCTACTCCCACAACGGTGCGTGTGCGAGCGGGGAGCACCCGCGCCTGGTTCTGCTCCAAGAGGGGCGCTCCTGAAATSGCCCCCCGGGTTTTTGCGCCCAGATTCGCTGCTCGTGCCCATCAACATCAGCACCGCAGATGTCGCGGCTGTCCTGCAGTGGGAACCGTCCCCACGCGCCGCCTGTCCCGGAGCGCTGGCCAAGTACCTCGTCTGCCACGCGGCCGAGGGCGACAATGTGACCTGTGAGCGGGACCCCCCGAGCCCCGAGGGGCAGGAGGAGGCTGCTGCCCTCAGGCAGCTCCCAGACTGCCCCACATTCGGTTTTTTGTTTGCCCAGACAGTGAGGTGGATGCCGCGGCATCAAACTACACCCTCCGAAACCTGCAGCCCGGCACAGCCTACAGGGTGGGCGTTTGGGAGGTGGCAGAGGACAGCGAAGGGACCTGCAGCGCTTGGTGGCGCTTCCAAACCAAGGCGCTGGGTAATGGCTGGGACCCCCCGCACCCCGTGGGGTGCTAACTCCACTGCGTGCTCGCCTTTACCCCAAAAACGCCTCCTGTGTCCCTGYTGGGGGCAGGAATGCCACCACCCAGCCGTGCCTATCCCCAGGTCCTCAGGGAGCAGTGTGGAGAGGCAACCTGAAGTACCTGGGCATCTCGCTTGGTGTCCCCGTGGCAGCTGTCATCTACCACCTGAGCAAAAAGAGGTGACRGAGCACCCTCGTGCCCAGAGCCGCTCAGGCCATGCCCACCACCGCCCACCCCCTCACCAACCACTCCCTCCGCAGAGCTCGCCGCCTCCTCTTCCCACCCCTTCCCAAGCCCGTGGGAGCCAAAGCCATCCAGTTCTCTGCCGGCGAGATGAGCCAGGTGAGGTGTGAGGTGCAGGAGGGGACAGATCCCACAGCCCCAAACCCCCGCGCACAGCCCTGGCACGGGATGTTCCACTCCAAACCCACCCAACCCTTAGGGCCAGCCCCGGATGGGCCTCCTGGAGCCCTCGGAGAGGTTCAACTCAGCCGAGCTGCTGCTGACGGAGCCGAATCCCAGCGAGGAGACGACTGACACGGGCACCCRGACTGCGGAGCCGCACCCCGACGTGTCGCAGCCCGGCCCCGAGCTGGACAAGCCGGTGGCAGTGGCGCTGTCCCCGGCGGGCTGTGGGGAGGAGCTGCCCTTCGCCTACCGCCGGCAGGAGATGCTGAGCCCGGGGGAATCTCCACCCTCCGAGCACCCACCCGGAGAGGAGGAGGAGGAGGAGGAGGAAGAGGAGGAGGGAAGGCAGGGGCCGCACCAGCCGCTGATCCCCATTGCCCTGCTCATCTCCGACAAACCCATCATCGTCAGGGATGAGGAGGGATGGGATCTCTCGCCGGAGAAGGCGGTGCCGTAGCCATCACCCGGCTGGAGCAGGGGGATGGAGGGCAGGAAGGGCACGGCGGTGTCCCATGGAATGCGGAGAGTCGGTGTGGGATGCTGAGTGCCCAGTCCGGGGGTGGCACMGGCACTTTCAGGGGGTTTTCTGGTTTCCAGGACAGGGAAGGCGATGCCTSTGAACGCAGCGTTGCATCGGGACAGGTTTTGGTCACATTTCCAGCCTCAGCCTTTCACCAGCGATAAAACCCGAGCGAAGGAGGCTGCAGAGTCTGGCAAGGACCGAGGGTATTTCCATGCCYGGATTGGGAGGAGAGGCAGAGCTTCATCCCAGCCGGCTGCTGCCTCTGGAACCAGTGTCCTGGTGGGGACACAAAAAGCCCCAGCACCAAACGCAAGCTACCTTTAAAAAAATACCAAAAATAAAGGGAAAAAAACCCAGATAAAAATTAAACACAAACATTAAAAAATGAAAATAACTGCACAAAGCAGCAGGCCCGAGATGGTTTTTCCTCGCCTGACCCGAGCAGATTACAGCAAGGATTTAGAGGCGAGGTTCAATGCACGGCGCTGCGGAGGACGCAGCGAGGCAGCCGGGATGGGGGTGATCCACGGGCCCCCCCAGCCCCTTCCCGTGGGGCCACGCCGCCGCCTCGGGCCTTATCTGGGACAGAATTGCAGATGAAAAGCGATCTGTGGTTTTCTCAGCCTGGCGCGGCGGCGCGTTCTTGCTGAGAAGGCAAAAATAAAATCTTAAAAACCTGAAAGCTACGTGGGTTTRGTAMCACGGGGAAATCCAGGTGCGGCAGCGCCGGCACAGCCGCGGTGTCTCAGGCACCGACACTCGGCTCCTCGCTGCTGCTCTCGGCTCCACTCGAGTTTTGCAAAGTATTTCACTCAAAGCGCGCTCGCAGCAGCGGCACCCGCGGGCGGAAACCGCGGCGATGCCGAGAGAGACAGCGCAGCAGGGCTGGGTCCTACAGCCACAGCTCGGCCGGGGACGGCTGGGGATGGATTTCGGGCCATTCCCAGCGCTCCAGGCATGAGGCGGCTGCGGTGCTGTGGCTCCCCTGGCTGGGGGTCTCATGCGGGACCCCCATCATCGTGTCACCATCACCGTGTCATCACCGTGTCACCATCACCGTGTCATCACCGTGTCATCACCACCGTGTCATCACCGCCGTGTCCGGGACTCGCGTCCAGCCCCGCTCCGCTGCTGCGGGAGCCACGAGGTGGCACCAGCCCCACGTCCCCACGGCGATTCCCAAGCTCCTGGCACAGCAAATCCGTCGTTCCCTCCCTGCGTGTGGCAGGAATGTGTGTCAGGAATCCGTGTCAGCCCCTGTGCCCCGCAGCTTCGCCTCTCCAGCCCCTCAAATCCCCGGGGATCGGCTGGAGGGGGGAGATCTGGCATCCTGCCCCGCAGAAGCCAGCGCAGGGATCAGATTTAGGGATTTTGTTGGGATTTGGGCGATGCCAGGCACACGTACAGGAAGTATCCGGTGACSGGCGTGGAGGCACATTCGGGTTCCAGCCCCTGCCCCTGTTTGCAGCCGGGTTTGGGGGTCAGAGCCACAGGGACAGCGCTGAGGGTCACCGGGAGCTCAGCACGGTTGGGTGGCAGCAGTAAACACACGGCCAGGCTCGGGGCCAGCGCCGATGGCAGTTAATCATTCCAGCTCGTGGAGTGAGTTCACAGCAGGACAAACCACTGCATTCAAAACACCCCGGGCAGGGAGGGGACACGAGACCCCCCTCACTGCCCCCGTGGGGTCACTCCCCAGGGATCCACCCTGTCCATGGTGCCACTCACGTCCCCTCTGACACCTTCAGGGATGGCCCTGTCCCCACCAATGGCCCTGTCCCCACCAATGKCCCTGTCCCCACCAGTGGCCCCGTGCATTTTTCCCCACATGTGCCCCAGAGCTCTGCCAGGAACACGGTGCTGTGTGGAGCCATGGACGTGCCAGGGAAAACTAATCAAGCCAGGCTTGCCAATTAGTGCTAGTGAGCGGCTCGGCACTGGCTAATTAGTTTAAATTTCACAGGACTGCTTTCCAAATGAGTCCCCAGGCGCCACGCTGAGCTTGGTGACCCAGTGACAGCCACCAGGCCAGCTTTTGCAGCCAGGATGTGACCTTGCCTCTACCCCAGCACAGCACCCAGACGTGCCACAGGGCATTRCTCAGGCCTGCCAAGAGCCACTGCCACCCACAGCCTGAGCACAGCTCATTCCACCCAGCGGGGGACTCGTTACACCAACAGGGGACTCCTTCCAGGACAGCTCCGGGATGAGCTGCCAAAATCCTTCCCAGCAGGGAACACAAAGCTCAGCCCAGTGCCATTGGGATGCATCAAGCCCAAAGTCACTCCATGGGGTCCCCTGTTCACACCARCAGTGCCAGCACTGCCCACACATCACCGGTGACAATGTCATTTGCTGGCACAAACGTGGAGCATCCCTGCTCTAAAGGGAAAAAACCCTGTTCTTCCTATTCCCACAGGGTCCCTGTGCTGTGTCCCCAGAAGGAAATGGCACTGGGGACACGTGTGCACGTGGACTGACCTGGCTCCACTCGCTCTYGTGGAGTGGAAAATGCAGCACTGCATCCCAAGGAAGCAGGTGGGGCAGCCAGAAGGAGCTGCAGGGAGGTGGTGGCAGCCTGGGGACTTGCTCTTGGCTCCCTGCTTTTACAGAATCACAGGATTGTTAAGGCTGGAAAAGCCCTCTTAGATCATYGAGTCCAACTGCTAATCCAGCACTGCCCAGGCCAGCACTAACCCATGTCCCCAGGTGTCACAGCCACACAGCTTTTAAATCCCTCCAGGGCTGGTGMCTCCACCACTGCCCAGGGCAGCCTGTGCCAGTGCTTGGCAACCATTTCCATGAAGAAATTTKTCCTAATATCCAACCTAAACCTCCCCTGGTGTGACTTGAAGCCATTTCYTCCTGATTTTGRGGGMTGTGATCWCAGAGATAGAACATAAAATAGCCAGAGGGGTTTGCTATGGCCCCATCAACATCAGCTCTTGCGGGGTCTGGGACCCTGCAGAAGGAGAGGTGCAGGCCCAGACTGATATGTTAACACAAGATCAAGATGTTTTACTCCCAGGCTAAGAAGCCTAACCTATTTTCCAGCCTCAGGGAAACAGTCCTGCAGAGCCACAGCCTGGTTTTAACACAGCCAGAGGAGAAGGTCACAACTCTGCATCCCCCTCCCTCATTCATCCACCCCTTTCCCAGCCCCTTCCCTCATCCATACACTGCTCTTCCCTGCACCCCTCATCATTTCCTGCTCCCTAAACCCCGTCCTGGAGAAGAGCTGATGCCAGTGAGAAGTTTGAGCCCAGCCTGACCACCAGCCCAGGCTGGGAGCAGGATTATTTGCCGGGCAAAAAGCCATCCCTGCCACCACCTCCACAATGCCACCCGCTGCCAGGCAGATTAGGTGACTTAATCCCTAAGCAAACAAACTGATCCCTGGGATTTTTTTTTTTTTAATTATATTTAAAGCAGAATTCAAGGGCTGCAGACAGCTCATCTCATCCACCCCCCAGGCACTACAAAGCCCCCTGGGCAGGATGCCTGGCAGCTCCCTGCAGTAAGAAACCTCTGCAGCTGCGGAATTGGGGCTTTTCCTCTCTAAAAAAGGCTTCTGGGAGCTTTATTTAGAGAGGAAAAGCTTCTTCTCCCCTCCCCCCAAAAAAGCCCCAAGCATTGCCGGTACAGGGGAGGGGCCGCAGGGCCACAGCTGGACAGACGGACACATGTGGACAGAGAGCCGCCGGCCGCAGCTGGGCTCAGCTTGTTTGGAAAGTCACGGGTATTTAAACGGCGGCGTTTTGCAACCATTCGGTGTCACAACAACAACAACAACTCGGTTCTACTTCGCAAACAGGCCCCGGGGCCGGCCCGGCTCTTTCCTGCTCGCGTCAGCTGCAGCTGCCTCAGCCGGCCACGGCTCTTTCCAAASGCAGCCACGGCAAACGAGCAGCGAAAGTGAACATTTCATCTCTTCCCCTCCACCCAGAGGGGCTCGGAGCTGCCCTCGGGGCGGCACGGGATGCTCAGGTGGCTGCAAACCCCGCCGGGATGCTGCGAGTCCCGGCACGCCAAACAGGGAGAAGTGGTTCAAAAGTGGTTTTTCAAAAACCATCTTCTCCCTGCCCGGAACGCCCGGGCCGTGGCAGGAAGCATTTTCTTCCCTGCASTTTGAATGTTCTCGGATGGCTGCTCGCAGGGCCGGCAGCCCCAGGGCCAGCTCAGCCCCTGGCACGGCCGGAGCTTTCCAGGCTTTGGCAGTTGCAAAGCGGCAGCTATTGAATTACGGGGATTTTTTTTTTTTCGTTTTGTTTTTTTTTTTTTTTTTTTTTCAACGGAAATCTCATAATCATAAAAGAAATCATAAACCCAGGGTGTCGGGAGGCGGGCGGCCGCCTCCGTGCGCTGCCCGGGGTATCGGGTGATCGGGAAGGGGAGGACGCTGCGCCCTTATCGGCACACGCCTTCCCTGCCCCCTTGGCAGCGCAGCCGGCCGGAGGTTCTGCGGCATAAACATATTTTGCACAAGCAGACGGCCAGAGTTGAGCTAAGGACAACTCGATAACCAGAGAGCCCCCAAAAAATCGCTTTTTAGCAGCGGCCTCCCATCTGTCTCATCGCAGCAAGCCCCAGCCCGGTTTTGCAGCGATAAACACAGGACCTAGAGCACACCCCCCCTTCCCGCAGATTCGCTCCCAGGGTGTTTACCAGCTCTTTGYAAGCAGGATTGACTCTCCCTCATTTTTTTCACACTCCAAAACCGCCGGGAAAGCGGAGGGAACCGGCTCGAGCCCCTCCGGGACCGTCCCGCAGCTCCGTGGCCGCCCTCCCCACCGGCACCGCCCGGCGCAGCCACCTCCAACCAGCCGGGACCCCCCCGGCTATCGCTGCCTCCATCGCTGGGACGGGATGCGGTGGCATTTACACAGCTGCTCAGCAGGAAAATCCCTCTCMCTGCTGCACATAACCCCTGCATTTAGAGATAACCGCCTGCAGGCTTGCTAATGGGGCTGGGAAATAGGGATGGGGTTCATCGCAGGCTGCTGGCGATGTGTGGGCATCCCTGCGAGCTGGCTGGGACCCTTCTCGCCTCAAACCGAGCTTGCTCTGAGGTATTTTTGTTGTTGTTGTTGTTGAAATCAGCTCAGATTTGCTGCTCCTTGCAGGGTGATAGGGAAGRAAAAAAGCACAACCCGGTTTCTGGAGACTTTGAGGCTGGGGCGTGGGAGGAGGGATCGGAGCCGCGGGGTTTGGCGAGGCCGCCCCATCACTCCYGAGGTGACAGCGAGCAGGGAGGGTGACAGCCCCGCACTCCTCGTCTCACAGCTGGGGACAGCTGCGTCCCCACCGACACCCAGACGGTAGTGACCCCTCGCTCCTCCCTGGTGCCACACGCCCAGGGTCTCATCTGGGGGCTCAGGGTGCGGGATGTCACCGTGCCACATCCCCCCGGGCACGGCGGGGGCCGCGCACCCACCCGGGGCCGCACGGGGATTTCTCTGCGCTCTGYGAAGCGGTGACAGCAAACCCAGCCGGGGAGCGGAGCGGCGCTGGGAGCAAAGTCCCACCGTGCCACATCCCCGGCACAGGGCACGGCCGTGTCACCCGCACATCCCAGCCCGTCCCCCGTGGCGTGGGAGCCCTGTGCCGTCCCCAGCCGGGCGGGCGCTGTCCCCAAGCTCCCTGTTTGTGTTGCCAACACATCACGTGCCGCCGCTGGATGACCCAAAAGGAGGGGGATTTTTTTTTTCTTTAAGCGTTGTTGTTGTTTTTGAACAAAGCCAAAATATTTGCGTCCCCGCGGGGCCGGCTCYGGGTCACTGAGCAGGGAACGCCACCCTGGGGTCCCGAAAGGAGAGGAGACASCCGGGCTCCGTGGGGAGGGTCCGGTGCCGGCGGCTCCATCCCTGGCGCGGTCCCCGGTGTTTATCCATAGACATGTTTGTGAGCGGCACCGGCCCCTTCCTCGCTCCCAAACAACTGGAGGAAAGTCAAAAAGTCACAAAAAAATTTTCCATCGCCCGAGGACGGGAAGGAGCGAGGAGTGACTGTGCAAGGGGCCGGGCAGTGCCAACAGCGAGGGTCCCCAAACGAGAGGTCAGACCCAAAAAAACAAGGGGTTGGTTTAGATACAATGAATAAAGGTGGCAATTTGCTGCAAAGACAWCGCTGACAGCACTATCAGGGTTTGTGGGGTGTCCCGGTGATGTCACCGTGCTGCTGGCACGATGCTCACCGCGGACGGGACGTGTGACACGTGCAACACGGGCATCCGCCTGCTCCAGACCCCGGTTTTCGCGTTAAAAAAACCGGCTTGGAATAAAAAAACTCCTGCGGTTTCCCCGCAGCTTTCCCTGCAGCCGGAGGGGCTCGCTGCCCGCACCAGGCTGGGGAAAAGCCGCGATTCCCGTGGAGCCGGAGGGAAAAGCCCCGTGGAGCGGAGGGATGCGGGGACTTTGCCTGCGGTTTCCGTGGGCGGGAGCAGCTCCGGCAAACAGGCGGCTGAGTCAGCGGGCGGAGGGCGGCCGCGATGCCGCCCCGGCATGTCGGGGTGCACGGCTGCTTCCCGGAGCCCTGGCAGAGCTCTGCCGCACCAAGGGGAGCCTCAGAGTCCCAAACCACAAAGATGCTGCCAGGCCAAGCCGTGGAGCCCTCAGCCCCGGTGCTTCTGCAAACCCAAAGCAAGGCCTGGTGCTGCTGGGGGCTGTGCGTGTCCCCGCGGGGCTCAGGGACCCTGTAACCCGGCCTGGACAGGTCCCCGTGCTCCCCAGCCTCCAGCAGCACCGACTGCTGCCCCGCAGGCTGCGAGTGCTGCGAGCCCAGCATCCCASCGGGGCAAGGATGCTGAATTTGGGCAGCGCCCCAGCCCCGACCCCAGCGCAGSGACAGAACGGGGCATTTCTCTTCGGCCAAAACCCAGATTTGTCATCACCGTGCGAACAGCTCAGCCCCCGGTGGGTGCCCCTGGGCAGGTTCTGGGGTGAGCTGCGCCCCGCAGGGCTSAGCCCAGCTGGGATGGGGGAAGGCGGTGCTTGTTTCGGGAGCTGGACGGGMGCCCGGGCCGGAGGCAGCAGCGGCGCAGCTAATCCCGGCCCTCGCAGGGCTGCGCCAGCCYCGGCACATTCTGTCCCTGCCAGCGCCGGCGCGGCCACAAGCTTCGCGTGTCACCGTCCCCGCTGGCCCCCAGGCCACGGGACAACAGCCTCGGCTGCAGCCTGGGGCCACCGGGATGGCACCGAGCATCCTCCGGGAGCGTGTAGGCCTGGGGGAAGGGGGGAGCCCCCCRAAATGCTGCAGGAGCGGGGTGTCCCAGCAGCCTGCAGAGCCCTGAGCTGCAGCGGGGAGCGCGTTCCTGAGGCCGAGGCAAAGTTCCCGCAGTTTTGAGACTTGAGAGGCAAAAAATGACAGGATAGAGGGGCAGAGCAGGSCTTGGGGGTGGGTATCCGTGGCCCTCGCAAGGAGCAGATTCTGACGGATGGTCTGGGCAGTATTTTCCAGCGCACGGGGCCAAGAGCTATAAATAATCGCGGCGCTGTAATTGCATCACGCGCCTCCTGCCCGGGGTCGGGGCTCGGCGCTGCCGCCGCGCAGGGCACGGGGCCGTTCCGSCTCAGCGGACCCCCAGGGAGCCCCAAATTCCCCTCACCGATAAACCTGGAAAAGCCCGGGTTGTTCAAGCAGGACTTTGGAGCCGGGGCAGATAAACAACAGAAGGTTGGAGGCAGCAGCGGCAGCGCTGCCAGCAGTTGTGAAAGCGCTGCCTGGAAGGGTCCGCACCGTGCCCCGGCTCCAAATGTCCAGACGAGGTATTTTTAGCCCCTCCGGGGTTCAGGATTTAGGAGTGCAACCCTTTCCTGGCAGGAGCCCCAGCTCGGCCGTGCCCCCCCAGCCTCGCTGTGCCACTGCCCGACTGTACGAGAAAAACCKGGAGGGGTCGGATATAAGAATCCCAGCTGGAGAGAGAGGGCTCGCCCAGGGGCATCGGGAGCGCTGCCCGGCGGGGTTGGGTTCCCCGGGCCGGCATGGCCTGTCCCCGTCACCGTGTGACGCCGTTTCCCAGAAGGACGGGCASGACAGACACGGGGTGCGGGGCGCTCGGCTCCCCCCTCGGGCGCGGGGAATAAACAGCCCCTTGTGCAGCCGGGGCAGATGATCCGGGGCTGACCGGCAGCCCCCGGCCATCCCCGCTGCGCGGTGTTTGCCAGCACAGAATGGCTCCCTTGTGCCCGCCTGGGATCAGCCCGGTCACAGGGGCTGCCCTCGGGGCCGTCGTCACCTGGGGGTGCAGCCCGTCCCCTTTGATGTCACCAAAAGTCCCCCAAGAGGCCACGCAGCGCCAGCCACCGCTGCTGCTGCCAGCGGCAGATCCAGACACGATCCCCCCCAAACAAACACATTCCCTGCGAGGCCGGTTCATTCTCCCCCGGGAAGAATTAATCAGAGCGCCAGGGATGCCAAATWAAAAGCAGATTTGAATAAAGGTTGCAGGAGCACCAGGTTCTCACAGGCAAACACAGGGACAAGTTCTCTCCCCTGGCCCAGGGCAGGAGCACGTGCTCTGATGCAGCTGCAGGGCTGAGCAGCTCAGCAAACAAAAAAAAAATAAATAAAGGGGGGGAAAAATCACATTCCAGTGGCAGTATTTTTAAGCAGCACAGTCCATGGAAGAGAAAACTACAGCCCTGATTCAAACCCTGCCTTGCATGCACCAAGATTTGCCATGCTCAGCAGAGATGTGGAGCACAGAAATGCTGTGAAAAACCCAATTCCAGCCCAAGGAAGCAGGTGAAGGAGCCTCCCTGCTCTTCCCACATGGCAGCAGCTCCCAGGCAGCAGAGCATGGGGCTGATCCCAGCCCTCCTTGGGACTGGCTGAGCCAAGGCAGAGCTCTCCCAGCTCCCAGCTGGGCCTGCTGGGTCTCTGCCAGGCTTCCAGGATGGAGGAGAATGTGTCTGTCCTCCAGGAGCCTGGACACAAACAGGAAGCAAGCGTGGAAAAATACAACAGGATTTGCTCGCAGCCCTGCAGCCCAGGTAAGGGGGAAAAGTGCCAAAATTGCACAGATGTGGAGGAGCTGGAGGCTCAGGGTGATCAATCCTGCTGGGGAGCAGTGCTGGCCGAGTGACCCAGTTAATCCCAGTGCAGGACTGGGCACAGGGTGGAGCTGGGTGCCTGCAGGGCAGTGAATGAGGGCAGGGAACATTCCCACATCCCAACAGCCACTGCATGGCTCCAGACAACGGGAGGCAGAARGAGGAACAGAAAACAATCCAGGCAACAGTTTGGCTTAAAGGATTTATTTAGGACAAAAAGTTCCCCACCAAAAAGTCGTACAAAAAGAGTAAAGACAAAGAGTGGTCGTTACAAAAGTGTTCACAGATAGAAAAGACTCATCTGAGCAACCCCAGCACAGAGCCCAAGGCACACTGGCTTTGGCTGTGCAGGGCCAGGGATTGTCTCAGTGAGGGAATGAAAAGGTCCTCGGCCCCCAAACTCTGCTCAGGTGCCCCTGCAGSGAGCAGGGTCAGCCCCTGGCTCCTCACACAACATCCAGCTCACCCTTCCCACCCCAGTGAGCACAGGCTGCTGCTGTGCCCAACCAGGGCCCCTGACCCCTCTGTGGGTGCAGCACCAAGGATTCCCAGCCCTGAAGGATTCATCCCAACTCCACARCTCTCATCAGCACCTGTGGCTGCCACCAGCCTTAGACTGGGCTTCCCTCTCTCTTCCTTGGCCACCAGCCACAGCTCCAAACTCCTGAGCTGGTACCAGTTTGGRGGCTGGTTTCAGCCCCATTTTGGGGGAGGCAACAGCACACTGAGCAGGTTTGGTGCTGACACTCAGGAACACCTTCCCTATTCTCAGGAAAAGGCACCAAAACACAGCCACAAGATCATAAATTCATGTCCCAAGTCCTTGTATCAGCCCTTGGAGGCCTTTAGAGTTTGGTTCAGTGGCTCAAACCATTCCCCCCACAGGTACCCACAGGCTTGTGGCACAGATTATCAGCAGTGGCTGAGCCCTCTGCTTCATCCAGCYAGAAAAGGAGCTTTCACTGCTTTGGGGACCTGCAGTCCTGGTGAGCCACAGGTGAAGGGCTGCACCTGCCTCACCCCAGGGCCCAATCCTGAGCACCATCCCAATCTTCTCCAGTAATCCTGAGAAAAATGCCTTCAAGCTCCTGTTTTCCACACCAGGAGCTGACAGAAGTTTTYGGAGTGTGGCACTGCAGGCCAGGAGAGAGCAACTTCAGCTCCTATTCCCTGTTCCAACCCCMAAATCCCGGGGCACTTCTGAACCCCTCGTGTCCTGCCTGGCTGCACACGGAGCAGCTCWGCAGCACCAGCCCCTCTGTTCTCCTCCCCTGCCCGGGGCCATGGCCGGCTCTGGGACAGTCACAACAGCAGTGGCCGAGGGCTGTGAGTGGAGCTGGGGTCTCACATCCCCATTTCCAGCCCCAGGTGCTGTGAGGGTGCAAGCTGCCATCCCCAGGGATCGTCACGCTGCCGCYGGCAGCCGCTGCGCTCCCCTCAGCAGGTCATGCAGCGCGGGCGGATGTGCTCCGACGCGGGGTTTGGGTCCACCTGCAGAGCCAAGCCCAGAGTCAAACACCTCAGCAGTGGCACATCCCAGCCCCCAGCAGCCTCCCAGCCCCCAGCAGCCTCCCCAGCCCAGAGGGGTTCATCACCTCAGAATACAGCGGAGGGGGTCGGAAGCGGAATTCCTGGATGTAGGCGAAGAAGGGACCCTCCAGGATGTCCCCGAGCTCGCTGCGGCACGGAGGAGCCAGGCTCTGCTCAGCCTCYGGGCTGGACACGACTGCTGAGTACTCAGGGGGGGCTGAAGAGAAAGGAGAACCATGAGGGAATAGCAAAACACTCGCCACAAATGGGGGGCACGCAGGTAAAAGGGCTGCAAACCCACTACTTCCCAAACCCTCCCAGTTCCCYGAGGAACACAGGAGATTCAGCACCACAACAAAAAAAATCAGGTTAGAAAAAAGCTAAAACTGGCCCAGTTGAGGACTTTGAGTCTCACTGTGAGGGGTTTATGCAGAGAGAAGGAGATGCTCACCCTCCAGCTGCTCCGGGATGGTGCTGAGCCAGTCCAGGTTGACGCTGTACTGGCTGCTGACACTGGAAGTGCGGCTCCCAAAGGGATGCAGAGGGATGGTCCCGATGACAAGAGGCAATTCAAGGAGCAGCTTGGACGTCCCAGGAATATCCACACAAACCTGCCCRGACAGAGAGCAGCAGGGAAGCTCAGCTGATGGTGTTTTCCCAGTCTGGAGGGGCAGGTATCTCCCCTGAGCTGGGCAGGAGGGGGAATTCCTGCAGAGCCCCTCGGGAGCTCGCTCACCTTCAGCGAGTATTCCACCTGGATGATGCGGCACTGCAGGATGGAGGGCCCCACAGGAGGGATCTTCAGCGCCCGTCCATGCCACACCTCCCTCTTCCCAGCTGGAACGGGGTCCCCAGTGATGCTGGTCACCACTGACTTCTTCTGCTTCTTGGTGCCCCGGGCGATGAAGGTCTGGGTCTGGATGATGGCKGCCTTGGGCACCACGGCCCGGCTCGTGCAGTTGTCGATCTCAGCAAAGATGGGGATGACCTCACCTGCCAGAACAGACACACACACGTTGGAGGAAGGGAGGCAGAGCCCAGTCCTGCCTCAAGGAACTGCTGCACAGGCTCACTGAGGGCTGGCCATGCTGTGTGACAGGGCAGGCACACGGGTTCATCCAGGAGGAGTGTCCCAAGCTCTSTGATTTCCTGCCAGCTCACAGTGACCCAAACCCCCTCCTCTGGGCTCTACCCCAGGCCCCACTGAGGTTGAAGGGCCCAGCAGCTGGTCTCACCTGGGGTGTAGCCTTTTCGGTCAATCTTGGCAGTCACAGACACTTGGCCACGGTTGCAGTACCAGGCACGAGCAAGTTTCTCCTTAGCACCCGCCTGGGGAGCCTGGAGAAAGGGAAATATTTAGGCTATTTAGTAACTAAAGATGAAACTCAAAGCAATCAGCTCCCTGGCACCAAGAACCTGCCGGGGAGCATCAGCAACTTCTCAAGTATCTGATGCAAGAAGCTGTTGCAATGCATTAAAGTTTCCAAAAACAAAGAGGCACAGCTGACCTCTGCCCAGCCCAGGTAATGCTGGAGGGCACAAGTCACAGGGGGAAAATATTCCCTCTGGAAAGCAGGCCTGCACTGTAATGCTGAAGGGGAGGCAGACACCTTCCCCATAGGTTTCCTGGGTAAGTTTTGGAAGCCAGAGCCCTGGGGGGGGAGCAGGGGGAGCTCACCAGCAGTGCAGGGGTGTTGATGTCGATGGGTTCAATCACAGTGAACTCCTTCTTTGCTTTCTTCACTGTTGACCAGGGTCTGTGCAGCTTGGCCTTCACCCAGTAGCGCACACTGCCGTGCTTCCCCTCAAAGGAGGTGGCCAGGGCCCTGGGCACGAGCAACAAACAMATTTAGAAGGGTTTTGCTCAAAAAAACCCTCATTTTCAAAATGTCCTATCCCCCCCAAAAAATGTCAACTTACTCAGGGAGCTGGAAGGTGAAGGGGAACTCGTGCCTTCCTGCCTGCAGGACAGTGGCCTCACCATTGTCTGTGGGCAGAACAGATTGAGGAGGATTAACTCCTGCAGAACTTCCTCCCCGGGCRGGTCACAGAGATGTGCAGCACCCAGCAAGGAGCAGAACGAGGGCACAGCAGAGTTTCTGCCAGGGCTGAGCTGCAGCAGCTGTGACACAAGAGCTGGGCACTGTCTGCATTCCATGTGTCTGCAGACACACACGACCCAGGGCCACCTCTTTGGACAGCTGGGCAGCTCCCCCAGGAAAGGATCTGCTTCATCCTACAGCCACCTTGCTCCACAACTTTGGAGTGAGAGCCCAAGGTGCCCAGCTGGAGGGCAAGTGGCCCTCATACCCCTCAAGAGTTTGCACCCCAAGGTTGGAGGGGACCTCAGGGGATGATTTGGGTCAACCCCTGCTGTCCAAAASAAGCTCCTGAACCTCCACAGTTTTCCGACGCTGCTTCCCTGCCATGCACAGCTCAGAGAAAAGGGGGAGTCTCGTCCCTAACCGAGGTGCCCTGCMCAGCAGCAGAGTGCAGCTGTGCACCCCAAGATTTCGGCATGCACCCAGCATGTGAGGTGTCTGCAGAGACCTGCACAGCCCATTCCCAGAGCATGCCATGCACCCCGAATTCCAGCTTGTTGGTGCCACGCACTCAGCAGCCGAGCTATCCCCGGCACCCAGATTTCTGCAGTTTCAGGCTGCCATGCACCCAGCATCGGCAGGTGCCGCAGGCACCCAGATTTCCACCGGCTGGGGTGCCTGGAGCACCCAACAGCCGGGATGTCCAGGCTGTCCCACACCCTCGTGGTTCCAAGCCCCCAGGGCGTCCAGGCTGCCCCACATCCCCGAGGCTCCAAGCCCCTGAGGCACTGTCTGCATTGTCCCTGAAGCACTGTCCAGGCTGCTCCAAGCCTCCGGGATGTCCAGGCTGCCCCACACCCCCGAGGTTCCAAGCCCCCGAGGTGTCCAGGCTGCCCCAAGCCCCCGGGCATGTCCAGGCTGCCCCACGCCCCCGGGGTTCCAAGCCCCCGGGGTGTCCAGGCTGCCCCACACCCCCGAGCTGCCCAGCCCCCGGGGGTACCCGGTGCCCCCCACGCCCCCGCCGCSGGCCGGGCGGTGCCCCTCGGGGCAGGGGATGCCGTTACCTGGCGGTGCCATCAGCGTGTCGCGGTGGCTCAGAAACTCCACCTGGTCGCTGTAGCTCTGCGTGTAGGCGGTGCTGGAGCCGGCGCTGCGGGACTCGGTCCAGTGGACGCGGGCAGCGCCCATGGCCCGCAGGCGCAGCGCCCCGAGCCGCGCGGCCGCCGCCAGCTCCAGCACCACGCGGCCCGACACCGCCTGCCCGGGGCTGAAAGCGGCGGGGCCGTCCCGCTCCGCGCCCTCCAGCACGATGGAGAAGCGTTTGAGGCGATCGAAAATCATGGCGCGGCTCRGTCCTGACCGGCTCGATGCGGCTGTGCCCGGCTCAGAGCGCTCCGCCCGGCTTTAAGCGCCCGGCGCGGCCGGGGGCGGCCCCGGCGGGGCGGGACGGGACGGGCCGGGCCGGCCCCGCCGGGCCCTGCAAAACAAGGCAGGGAGCATGTGCGGATCGGCCCCTCCGCACGGCTGCCGAGAGCTCCCCGGGAGGGGGGGGTTGGAGCGGGGGGTGCCGTGTCCAGTCCCGGCGGGGCTCCCCGGGTTATCCCGGGGCTGCACCGAGATCGGGAAACGAGGAAACGGGGGCTGGACACTGCCGGTGCTCGGGGGTGACACCCTGTCTGCTGCCCTGCCAAGACTCCCTGCAGCTCTCATCCTTGGTCCCCAAGCCCCTCTCTAGCCTTTGTCCTTGCCCCCCAAATTTCCCGTCCAGCTCCATTCTTGCCCCCCAAATCCTAGCCCTTGATCCCCAACACCCCCATCCTTCCCTCTCAAAATCCCCATCCTTGACCCCCAAGCCCTCCTCTAGCTTCCATCCTTGCCCCCAAATATCCTCTCCACCTCCATCCTTGTCCCCCAAAACTCCTTTCCAGCTGCCATCCTTGCCCCTCAAGCTCCCTCACCAGTTTCTATCCTTGCCCCCCAAAATCCCCATCCTTGCCCCTCAAAATCCCCATCCTTGCCCCTCAAACTCTCCCTGCAGCTCCAATCCTGACATCCCACCCCGTCTTTGTCCAGAATCCCCATTCCCAGGGTGACAGCCATGGGCTGTGGCCAGGAGGGATTCCTCACTCGAAGCCTCTCCCCTTGCAGTGCCACCAGAGCCGAGGGCCGTGCCACACACTGACCCACATCCTTCCTTTCCCAGGGCTCRGAACAGGCCACAACTGGATCTGGGCTCCTGACACAGCCCGGCCAACTGGCAAGGTGGTGATGTCTGGGACATCACTTAGTTCTGAGAAATCAAGAACTGGCTGGGGTTCAGCTTGTGCAACGACAGGGTGAGCAATCCTCTTCCCCGAGCCTGTTAACCAGGAGAATGCCARTTTTCCACCAGATCCTGCTGGGATTGGTGTCCAAACCCAGTGATAAATTCCACCTGCATGGGCAGGAGCTGCACAGGGACTCGCTCCATCCACRGTACCCGTGGTTGCTGGTGCTCAGCTGGAGTGAAAGTGTGGAAACTGGGAACTGGTGATTCCCAGGGTGGRCATCACCATCAACAGCACCCAGAGATGTTGTAAAAGGGAGGAGAAAGGAATCTGTGCCCCCTAAAAGGGTTAATCCAGCCTTAGAAACTTCCACTTTAGTGGTGGTTGTCATGTTTGTGGAGCACCAGAGCCCTGCACTCCCGGCATGGGCGGGGGATGAGACAGAACAGGCATTAAAAATGTTACTCAGCATTTGGCTGCTTAAGTTTTGGGGATTTTTGAGTTGCTYCAGCCAAGCTGGGCAGGACCTGCTGTGCTGAACTCGGGTGATCACAGCCACTTAAAAAAGGAGCTGGGCTGAAGCCTGGCACTGCTTTAGCTGTTTCCAAGGCCGGACTGGAATTGTCTGTCTCCCTCCCCAGGGGGAAGGGGACTGTGGTTTGTTTTATATGCACGACCATTTGCTGCCACGGGCAAACATGAATCATAACAAACGCTGCAGATGGAGAGGGAAAGGAGGAAGGAAGGCACGTCACAGCACGAGTTAACTGGTGACACCAGCTCTGGGAAGGCGCCTGCTGTCCCTGCAGTGACATTAGAGGTGGGGAGGCTCTGGAGAGGGGCTGGAGCCTTGGCTGGGCCCCTCTCTTTGCTCGGCATCCTCCTCCTCCTCCCGCCTGCCGGCACACACCCCTGGGCCGTGACTCAGCCCTCGCCCACGGGATGCGGATCCCTGCAAAGCAAACCTCCCTCCCTCCCTCCCTCCCTCCCTCCCGTGGCAGCGCACGCGATGCCCCGGGCTGTTCCCTCCACGTGGGGAGGGAGGACAGCCCCTCTGGGACCCCTCTGGGACCCCTCTGGGACCCCCGCACACACAGAGGGTCTCTCCTCTCTCCTGGGATCTCCAGGTGCCGGGGCTGTGCGAGCACAGCCAAGGGCTTTCCTTGCAGGAACGGTCCTGGTGCCCAAGGCAATCGCAGCCAGGCCGGGCACAGCGCTCAGGGCACCATCTCCAACTCTTCAGCCCCATCTAGAGTCTGGCCAGGCGGCTGGAGCCGCTCCCACACGAGCTGACAGCCGGCCCGTGCAGGGCTGCACCTTCCCTGACCCGCTRCTGGGACCTGGTGCCACACGAGGGAACGGCAGAGAGGAGGGAATGCAGCAGGGAAATCGGTGAGGCAGCACCCAGGATGGGGGTGAGATGGGACAAGGCAGAGCCTGGCACAACCACGTGTTCCCAGGCTGAGCAACCCAGCTCCATCCCTGCCAGGTTTGGGACTGCTCCGTATGGACAAGGATTAAGGTGCTGATTGAGGGGCCACCCCGCAAAGGAAGGAGAGCCCTGAGGCCAGAACTCTCCTGGATGTCTCCACGAAAATAAAATGGCTTCTGGGTGTTTGCCTCTCACCAGGGCAGGAAGCACACCTTTGGGAAGTGCTGCAGGATCCTCGGGCAGAAAAGATCACTGCACAACAATTATTTCTGTTTCCTAGGGCACCCTCCCATCACCTCACACAGGAGAGTCCAGGGCTCTCCTTGTGCTGCCCCTGTCTTTTCCTCTCCYCCTGCTCCCTCTCCCAGATGATTACACAACACACATTTAAAGGCCCTGCCTGAACATCCTTCTTGCACACTTTTTTTCTTGTCTCTCAGCGCAGCACCCCAGTGCCAGCACTCACCACCCTGCCAGGAAACTGCAGATAAACTCAGCTGAGGGGAGAGCAGAAGGGAGGGCKCTTATCTGTGCCCGGCTTCCCTCCTCTGCACTGCCTTGTTACCATGACAAAACCTGCATTTTTTAAACACCACGCAGACACAGCTGATCTCGTGGAGAAGCAACAAGAAAGGAGCAGTCACAGGGACTGACTGACGGATGGTGGCACGTTTCTCACCAGCTGACATCAGGAAGGCCCTCACGCTGCTGTTGGGGACAGAACAGGGGACRGTGAGATCCAAAGGAAATTATTTTGGCTGCAGGACAGCCCCTCTCTGCTGTTCACTCCCTTAAAACGTCCCGGGGGTCTCACGTGTCCCTCTCACAAGGCGGAAAAGGAATCTGTGTACGGACAGAGACAATRAAATCCCAGCCCCCAGGTTGTGGTGAGGCTCTCTGCCCCCCAGGCACTCCCTGTGCAGGAAGGGAGGGCCAGGAACCATCAGCTCCCAGCTACAGGTGTGCAGGGTGCAGCTCCTGCAAYTCCTGCAGCCCTTGGCCAAGTGCCCTTCCCCAGAGGGCTGCAGGGGCTCCCATCACACACAATCCCAGCAGCACAATCCACACGTGCTGCCAGCAGCTTGTGGCTTGCCTACAGACATTCCCTGCAGGGATAATGGGGGATAAAACTCACCCTGTCACCTCAAAGCWAAYGGGACAYGGACCAAGAACTGCCTGACCAAGTGCTCAGGACCTTTGCTGCTGGTTTCCAGGGCAAGGGATTAATTTTAATTTGGACACATTTGTAGAGGTGCAGCTGCCAAGGGGACATCCTTAGGCACAGCATGGAAGAGCTGCTGCCAAAAGACAGAAACTCCTGAGCAGTGCAGGTGTTTGGAGCAGATGGCAGGGCACAGTCATCCAGAAATAGAGAAAATTACCTTCCCAGAACAGTCCAGAGACAGGAACACTTCCAGGAAGCCAACTCAGATCCTCTTTCCATCCCTCCAGTTTATTCCTGCAACATCTACATTTGCCAGATTGGGCTGGCACCACTCTCTGGGTTGCACTTGGCCACTGACACAATTAAATGCCCTCAGCATAAATCCTACAGCCATCTGCAGGGCTGGGCAAGCAGGCCACAGGTAGGAACAAGGCCATGAGAAACAGGGAAAGGGGGAGGAAAAGCAACAGAGGAATGGCTGTGACACTGTTATTGGAGGGGAGGATAAAAGACATGCATGTTCCTAAGAAAAGCCAGAGTTAATGAGTGGATGGACAGCTGAGACATCCCATATCCCTCAGCTCTGGATCATTTCATCCCAAGCACACAAAGAATGGCTTGTGGCATGCAAGTGGCTTGTCCTCTTGCAGCAGATCTGAGCAACGTGCCAGCTGGGCACGCGGTCCCAGCATCAGGCACCCGAAAACAAACATTGGCTGGAGCACTAAGTGCTCTTTCCACACTTGTGAACAGACACTCGTGTTTGCTGTTCCCTGTGCAAACACAACAAAAGCCACAAATCTCTGGTGCTCCCCAGCCCTGACTTTGCCAGCAGCCTCCTGGAAACCAGCACAGAGAGAGAAACCCTCGGCTGAGGTGAGAGGAGGGGCAAACAGCCCTGCGGGGGTCGGCAACACCCACAGGGGCACAGGTTCCTCTGAGGGGACACCTGCAGCCTGAGGGGGTCCCAATCCCACAGCCTGGCACACAGACCCACCCAAGGGGGTCCCAACCCCACGTCCTGGCACAGAGATCCATTCAAGAGGGTCTCAACCCCACACCCTGGCAGAGAGATCCACCTAAGGTGGTCCCAATCCCACACCCACACCCAGGCCCACAGACCCATTCAAGGGGGTTCCAACCCCACAGCCTGGCACACAGACCCATCCAAGGGGGTTCCAGCCCCACAGCCTGGCACACAGACAGACCCACCCAAGGGGGTCCAAAACAACATGGCCTGGCACAGAGATTCACCCAAGGGGGTCCCAACCCCACGTCCTGGCACAGAGATCCATTCAAGAGGGTCTCAACCCCACACCCTGGCAGAGAGATCCACCCAAGGTGATCCCAATCCCACACCCGGGCACACAGACCCATTCAAGGGGGTTCCAACCCCATGCCCTGGCACAGAGACCACTCAAGAAGGTCTCAACCCCACACCCTGGCACACAGATCAATGCAAGGTGCCTCAGTGAAGAGACCCACCCAAGGGGTCCAAAACCATGTAGCCTGGCAGAGACCCATTCAAGGGAGTCCCAACCCCACAGCCTGGCACAGAGACCCATCCAAAGGAGTTCCAGCTCCACACCCTGGCACACAGACCCACCTAAGGTGGTCCCAACCCCATGCCCCGTTGCAGAGACCCACCCAAGGGGGTCCAAAACCACACAGCCTGCCAGAGACCCATTCAAGGGAGCCCCAACTCCACAGCCTGGCACACAGACTCATCCAAGGGGGTCCCAACCTCATGCAGACATCCACCCAAGGGTGTTCCAACTCCACGCCCTGGTACACAGACCTATCCAAGGGTGTTCCAACCCCACAGCCTGGCACACAGACCCATCATCCAAGGGTGTCCCAACCCCACGCCCTGGCATACAGACCCATTCAAGGGGGTCCCAACCCCTCTCCCTGACACACAGACCCATTCAAGAGGGTCCCAACCCCACACCCGGGCACACAGACCTATCCAAGGGAGTCCCAACCCCACTCCCTGACACACAGACCCATTCAAGGGTGTTCCAACCCCACAGCCTGACACACAGACCCATTCAAGGGTGTTCCAACCCCACAGCCTGGCACACAGACCCATTCAGGGGGTTCCCAACCCCATGCCCTGGCACACAGACCCATCCAAGGGGCTCCCAACCCCTCTCCCAGGCACACAGACCCACCCAAGGCGCTCCCAACCCCACTGCCAGGTGCAGACACCCCGCCCCGTATCCCRGCCTTACCGGGGATGAGCTGGCGGCGGCGGTACAGGAAGGTCTGGTAGGCCGTGTAGTCGCGGTAGACGACGTTGAGGCCGATGCTGTGGCTTTCCAGCCAGTGCACGGCGGCCAGCCCGCGGGCACACACCTCCAGCGCCCGCACCCGCAGCGCCCCGCGCAGCTCCAGCTGCACCCAGCCCCGCAGSAGCTGCCCGCTGCCGTGCGCCGGGCCCCGCTGCAGCCGCACCGCCAGCCTCCGCACCCGCCCCAGCGGCTGCATGGCTGCTGCCCACCGCCGCAGCCTGCCGGGGAAAGGAGAAAAGAGCAAAGGGCTACACCAAAAAATGCCTGGATTTATCCCGACTCCTAGCTGGCCACACCCTGCAGGCCTTGCCGGGGGTTGGGCTGAGCCCCTGGTTTTTGGAGCGATGGTTCAGCGGTGAGCTCATGTGAGAGGTGGCCGGGAAGGGGCCGAGGGGATGAGGGACGTGTTTTTAAACGGGCCGAGAGGAGAAAAAAACGTGACTTCGTCTTATCTCGGAGTCACAGACACTGGCGACGTGGCGGCGGGACGTGCTGGTGGCTGCGCTGGCAGGGAGGGGGTGTCACACACCACTGACAGCGCTGGCACTGCACACAGTGGGGCAACCAAAAAAGCCTGTTTGGTGTTCCCAGTTCAGGCATTCCTGGGGCACTGCCGCAATGGGAAAGGAGTTTAGAAAGCAGAGCCCTCGCTCCGAAAGCCAGCTTTGCTTTCTAAAATCTGCACTAAAATCCACGTGAAAAAGAATGTTAATAATCACAGGGACTCTCCCAGCAACAGCTCTCCCAGCCAGCTGGTGCCTCCAAGGGTGATTCCACCCTGTTCCTGCAGCAGCACAGGTGGCAGTGCCACCTCAGGGTCACATCAAAGTAATGAGGCAGACCTGGAGCAGATGCAAGTCCTTGTTACTCCATAAAATGATGCAACTGAGGTGCTTGACTGGAGGCGTTTAACAACATGCTGGCATGAGGGACTGATGTGAGTGCCTGTGTGCACTTGGAACGTGTGAGTGCACGGCTTCTTTGGAGCACGTGTGGTGCAGAGACTGCCCAATTCCTGAAAAACAAAGAGTCAGATCCATAAAGGCTCGTGTGCCCAGGCACTGCTCACACACAGACTGAAGCAGTTGGGAAACTTCACTGGTCCCGTGCTCTAAGGAATCAAACGTGTGTGCATGAAAAGGCTGAGAAGAGCTCGTGAAGTGGCAGCTGTGCCACCCTGCTCTCTCAACCCCGCAGGGAGGGGGCTGAGCAGCCCCCACAGATCCCTCTGGAACACACCTAGATCCCAAACACAGTTAGTGCAAGCTCAGCAGTCAGGAAGCCCATGTGAGTGACCAACTCAACAAAAACACAGGGCCCAACCTCTGGGAAAACAGCCCACTCATCACAAGCTGGGCAGAGCTGTCCTACTGTTCACTGACCTTTGGTTGCAGGCCTTGACACCAAAATCCAAACAGATAATAAGGGAATATTCCATCCCCCACACAGCCCTGATGGTGCCTCTCTCTCTGTTTGGTCTCCTGCCCTTCCTCCTACCCCACTTGCTTGTTCCACCCCGGGGCCTGCTCAGAGGCACTCAGTGGGTCCTGCAATCCTGAGGGATGTGTCACCCACGCCTTTGGGCTAATCTCCTAGTGTTTATTCTTGCTGTCACAACACCTCCTTGTGTCCTCATTCAATCTGAGAGATGGATGTTCCCTGTGACAACACACAGACGGGCCAAGAGCAGAGCACAGGGAGGGCTCTGAGATCCCACGCCGTGTAGGCAGCTCAGAGTGCGTCAGCAGCCGCTGGAGAAGGGAGGACATCACCTTCCTCTGGGGACAGGGCCCTTCCAGGGTCCCCATGGGGGATACAGCTCACTTGRGGGTCTGCCTTTTGGATTTCAGTGGGCTTCTGGGCTTGGGTGYGAACTCGCCTCTCTGTTCAGCCCTGCAAAGGTTCTGTGCCCTCCTGGGCAGCCCCCRGGATGAGCATTTCATCTGAGGAGACAAACCAGCTTTCAGCTCACAGGGMTGGGGCTGAGAAAGGGGCAGGTGGCACCACTGAACCTGGCAGCCCCAAGATCAGAGCCCTGTGTTGTTACCTGAAGGGTCACCCCACCCGGGCAGCTGCAGCATCCTCTGTCTCTGGTACCTGGCAGATGCTCAGCTCTCTCTGCTGCTGGTGCAGAGATGTTTACCCTGGCTGGACAGCTCTAGCCATGACAGTTTTCCTTCTCTGACCCTCTGTGGGGGACTTCAGTCACCTTCTACCTCCCTCCAACATTACCTGGCTTAGGGATTTGGTTGCCTGTCCTTCCTCTCCCYTCAAAATATTTCTCATCTATGACTCTGCTCCCACCTGARRCTGGAGCAGACAGGATTTGGTGTTCACTGGTCCATCTCAAGTAGCTCAGGAGCACACTCCAAGGCAAATTAAGGGGAGGCAGGAGCTTTGCTGGGATAAACCCACTTCCCCTGTAGTTAATCCAAGCCTATTCAGGCTGGACCTGCTGTAGCACGCCTTTGTGGAGTCCCTCTGCTGCCATGGCTGACATGGTTCTGACAGAACTTTCTTGTGCTGAGAGATGGAATCAAAATAAAAATTAAATTCGAGGCAGTAAATTAGGAGGCAGCACCAGGAAAGCACTGAAATCACAGACACCTGTGTGCATTTCCCTTGAAGACAGGAAAAGGCCAGCTCTGCCGTCAGCACTTTGCTCAAAACCTTCGCCCAAACAGAAAATAACTCCCAGGGTGAGGAGGCAAATGAAGAAATTCACATGGCAGTTACGGGAGTATCACTCCATATGGTACTTATGGAGCTGCTCCAGAAGTTTAAGGCAAAGGAAATGACCAATTCAACTGTGATCTGTTCCACATTTAGTAAATCAAATGGCTTAAACACAGATCCATGGCATGAAGGAACCTCTCTCTTTACTTCTGGAGAAACAGGAGGCAACGTCAGAGCAGGATTTTCTTAATGCCTTCCATGACCAGCTCTAACCACATCCCTTCCTGAGGTTGCATAAGCACAGCTTTTGACCGAAATCCTTCCCTTCCTCCCAAAAATAAATGTAAAACAACTTTTAAAAACAAAAGTAGGGATGGAGAAAGACCAAGATGCTGGTTCATGTCCCAGAAATAGTTCATTTCATTCATTTTACGTAATGAAGTGGCAAAGGGATTGACACCAGATTGCAGTGAGGTGAGTCACGAGACTGTGGAACAAGGATGTGGTGCATCAGGTGGGATAACTGCAGCATCTGAGGATRCAGCAAGTGGAGAACTGTCAGAGTCACTGAATATCCCAGGTGGGAAGGGACCCACAAGGATCTCAAGTCCAGCTCCCAGAACTGGAGAGGTTGCACAGCAAAAGCTTGGCTGGAAGTGGCTCTGCTGAGTGCTATGAACCKGTTTCATAAAATCAGATTGATTTACTCAAAGGATGATTTACTCAAAAGGTTCTTCCCCCCGAGGCTGCTGGGCACTGCCCAGGCTCCCCAGGGAATGGTGCCAGAGCTCCAGGAGCCTTTGGACACTGCTCTCAGGGATGCTCAGGGTGGGATTGYTGGGCTGTCTGTGAAGGGAAAGGGGCTGGATTTGATCCTTGCGGGTCCCTTCCAGCTCAGGATATTCTGGGATTCTGTGATACTCGGCTATAAAAAGAGAAAGCAAAATATCCAAGCGGTTCTTACCGCTTTAATTAGCAGCAGTGTGAGTGTGACTGTGCCCAGCCAYCGGACCCCCTGGAGCCCGGAGGGGGCGGGTGGGATCCACGTGCTGAGCACGGAAGGTGTAGGAGGACGGAGAGAGTCCCGTTCCTGTCTCCACACAGGATGTTCCCCTCCCATCACTCACCCGGGGGCTGGCAGGTCTCTAAAGGTGGGACAGGGGAAGCTCTCGGTGTGCCCCAGGTGAGGACGGGGATGTGGAGATCTGTGTGCCTGTGGACACAGGGCAGTCGGGGCACAGCGCCGTCCGCAAGGGCCTCTTAAAGTT
>CADDXX010001020.1:0-45371 GCA_902810485.1 Alauda arvensis | reverse complement strand
TCTGATCTCTCCGGTACCGAGTGAGGAGGGGGTCCTGACTCCTCCGGTAGCGGGCGGTGAACGACGGGACCCGACTCTGCTGTAGCGACCCACCCTTAAGGGAAGGGAGCACCTGAGGGGTTCGTAAGGGTTCTTTGGTGAAAAGGAACGACCAAAGGCAGAGGGTCTGCCCTGCGCTCCGGGACTCCGAAACCCATTTCCATCCCAAGAGCTTCGTTTACCGGTAAAACTCGGATTGTTCGTGGACCCTCTGCCATTGTTCGTGGACCCTCTGCCTTTGGTCAACAACAATCCGAGTTTTACCGGTAAATGAGGCGCTTGGGATGGAAATGGGTTTGGGAGTCCCGGAGCACCGGGCAATGGGGTTTGGGTAAAGGGAAGAGAAGTTGGAGAGGGAGAGGTGAATTAAAGAAAGTAGAAGAGAAAGAGAGAGGATTAAAGAGAGAAGAAGCGATCAGCAGCCCCGGTGGCAGCCTCCCCTTCCCTGGGGCTGTGCACCGGCGGTCCCGGCGCTGAGCGGGCCATGCCCCGCAGGTCCGGGCGCTGTCCTACGGCTGCCAGCTGGCGGGGGCAGCGCTGCCCGGGCCCGCGGGGCTGCCCGGGGGGCTCCTGGCCGCCTCTGCCCAGCTCAGCTCCTGCCGCACCGCCCTGCGCCTCTTCGACGACCTGGCCATGCTCCGGCACAGCTGCAGCTACGGGCTGGGCCCCGAGGTGAGTACAGCTCCGGGGGTCCCCCCGCAGCCTCCCCGGGCCCCGCCGCGGCTCTGCCCCATTGTGCCGCTCCCCGCAGGGCGAGGACGCGCTGGTGCGGGGGCTCTCGGTGCTCTGCAACGTGGCCAACCAGCTCTACTACCCCTGCGAGCACCTGGCGTGGGCGGCGGATGTCGGCATCGTCCGCGCCGGCTCCCAGAAGTGGTGGGCGCGGAGCACGGCGCTGTGGGGCTGTGCCCTGCTCCTGAGCATCCTGCGGTACGGCCACGGCAGGGGCGGGACAGCAAAGCTGCGGGAGGTGCTCTTCATCACTGGGACAGTTAGCAGGAGAGGGGAAAAAAAAATCCTCCCGTTTGGTGCTGTAGGAGAAATAACTCTGTTCTTTTCAGATCGCTGAGAATCTTGTTCCAGTTAAGAAGAAAACTGAGGAAGCACAAGGGGTATGATTTCCCTGTGTGGCTGTAGAGCTGATGGAGCAATCCCAGAATGGTTTGGGTTGGGAGGGACCTTAAAGCCCATCCAGTCCCACTCCTGCCATGGCAGGGACACCTTCCACTGTCCCAGGCTGTTCCAAGCCCTGCCCAACCTGGCCTTGGGCACTTCCAGGGATCCAGGGGCAGCCACAGCTGCTCTGGGCACCCTGTGCCACAGCCTCCCCACCCTCCCAGGGGAACAATTCCTTCCCAACATCCCGTCTAAATGTCAYTTTTACARTGGGAAGCCATTTCCCCTTGTCCAGTCCCTCCGTGCCCTTTTCCAAAGTCCCTCTCCATCTTTCCTGTRACTCACCCACATCTGTCAGTTCTCATCTGTAGCCATCACAGTTATTAGGACATTTTGGACTGTCACTGATATCACCTTTTCTTCCAGCAGCACTTCTTCACCTCAGAGCCAGAGGAAGCTGAGAGCCCAGGTGAAGGCTGAAGTCCTGAGCATCCTCATGGACACAGCAGATCTCTCCAATGCAATCCACTGGCTGCCTCCAGGATTCCTCTGGGCAGGAAGGTTCCCTCCATGGTTAGTAGGACTSCTGGGGACCATCTCCTCCCTGATTGGAATCTACCAGGCATCAAGAGGAGCAAATTCTGAAGATGCTTGAGCCATAACTGAGCTTCACAAGCCCAGTTTTTCACATGGTAGAAGTGCCTTTAGTGAGGCAGGGTGTACTGTAACTTTCCTGGGTCGATGATTGTYATTCCAGATATCCCATAATTGGGACTGGAATCCAGATGCCTGTTGCAGAGGGGATTGTTTGCAGCTGACARTTTTTATCACTCTTTATCAGAGAAATAATTCAGGTGAATCCTCTGAAAATCAAGAATCTCCTACAACGGGTAAAACTGAGGGGGAAAGAGTTGCTTCCATCTGTCCCAAAAGATKAATGCAACCTCCCACTGTTTTCTGCCACTTAAAAGAGCATAATGACCACAGTTATTTCACAGAGAACTGGTAAGGGATGAACCCTGTGAGTTCACACTCTGGGCTTGGTGCTGCATCTGAATCAGTTATGGGACCCCTACCCTGGGAGTTCTCCGGGTGTTTTGGGGTTTGGGCTCAGAGCTGATGCCCAGAGCTCAGACAGGAGTGAGCAGGGGTGTTGTTTGTGACAGCTGTGTTTCCTTAGAGGTGGGAGGGGCAGGAAATTGCCGCTGGAAGCAGCGTGAACCTTCCTAGCCTGCCTTGCCCGTTTAAGGAGAAATGTTGGAAGTGGAGACTTCCCCCAGAGCTGAGGCTCCAGCTGTGCCTTTGTGGAATGCCACCGGGTGGAGCTCTTCCACCGGGCTCCAGCAGCTGCCAACCGACCTTTTTTATATTAAAAAAAAAAAAAAAAGGCAGGAAATGTATTAATCACCTTTCAAAGAAGCAATCAAACCGATACCGAGATGGGGTTTGCAATTACGGTTCTGGGCGTTGCCAATAATAAACGACACAAATGCTTCAGAGGTGGCCTTGAGTGATCATTCCTCCTGATAACAGGGAGAAGTTCTTTATCTTTGGTTCTGGAAAGGTCCAAAGCATTAGTGCTGTGTGAGCTGCAGCTCCACATGTGGCACCAGCCTTCCTCCTGGCTGAAATAATTCCCAGCCCCTGCCTGACTGCCATGGAAATGCATCCTTTGAAAGCAGTTCTGCTTAGTCTGCACGTCCCTGCCCCCAGCACCGCACATGCTGCACTTCCAGGAGGTTTGACCTTGGTTTGTGKTGTTGTTTTTGGCCTGGACACGGGGAACTGTGTCCTGCCTGTGTTCAAAGAGCAGAGTGAGGCCTGGGTACTCTTTACCCTTTGCCCTGTCCTTGGTGTTTATCTGCACGTTTACCCTGCAGTGTCCCTGAGGATGCCTTCCTGCCTCTGCTGGGGATTTGCTGCCAGGCTGAGAGGTTTTGGTGCAGCTCAGGGCTTACCTGGAGGAGACTCTTGGGGGTTTTTTTCTCCTTTTCTCAGCCCTGTGCCTGAACAGGGGCAGCACCCAAGTCCTTCTGCTTAGGGACAGCTCTGGCTCTTGCCTGGTCCTGTCACCCACTGTGGTGGCTCCTGCTGCAGTTTAGTGTTTTTTGATAATAAATCTGATTTATTTTGTATTCTTAACCCCATTGAATCATTCCCCCAGGACTCACTGTACTGCTCAGCCCAGGACAAGGTGTAACCCTGCCAATTTAAAAAAAACGAAACAAAACAAGAAATCCCACATAATCTCTGATGMCAAATTAATAAACCTCTTAACCATGCATTAATTTTAATGTAGAGAAAGGACACTGTAAACTGTTCTAAGTGCATTTGCTTCATCAGTTCCTCAACAAGTGACCTTAATTTGCAGCTGTTRAAGCTGGAACGTGCAGAGATAAATCAAAATTGGGTACTTCAGAATTTCTGGAATTTGTATTTTTTTTCTTGAGGTGGTTTTGCTCCCTGCTGACACAATGTTCAAACACCTGTGGTGGCTGCTGCTGCCTCTCCAGGGCAGCACTCGCTCATTTTTAGCACAAGRCCTTGTGCAGGCAGCCCCAATCCTGCCAAAACTGGGTGGTTTTCTTCCATTTTCTGATGTGGCCATCAGCCCAACTCATCTCTTGCTCCTGAGAGAGGGTGATGGTTCCCTCCTTGAGGAGAGCACCCTGCCCTGCTGGTGCTGGTGGTGCAGATGATCTCTRAGGAGGGGCTCCATGCAGGAGAACATTTGCTGAGCTGGGCTGGTTYGTTCGGCCGCGGTTCCTTTGTCAGCACGCCGGGATCCAAAGGCCGCTGCTGATCCCGGCGCCGCTGCCCCCTTTTATGGCCCTTTATGGCGGGGTGGCTCCGTCCGCAGCTCGGGAGCCTCGGATCCGCCGTCCCGGCCCCACGGAGCGGGGCACACCGGGGCACACTGGGACACACCGGGGGTCACCGGGGGTCACCGGGAGTCACCGGGACACACCGGGAGTCACCGGGGGTCACCGCACACGTGGGGCCGGAACACACCGGGGCACACCGGGACACACCGTGGCACACCGGGACACACCGGGACACACCGGGGCTCACCGGGGGTCACCGGGGCACACCGGCGGTCACCGCACACGTGGGGCCGGGACACGGCCACGCTGCCCGCGGGCAGGGCGGGGCCAGCGGGCGGCGCATGCGCACGGCCGGCCCCGCCTCCCATTCACAAAGAGCGAGCGCCGGGCGCCGCGGCCGCTGATTGGCTGCCAGGGGTCTGGGGGCGGAGCCATTGCGGGGCGGCCACGCGGCGGCGGCGGGGCGGCGGCAGAACCGGAGCGGAGCGGGACCGGGCACGGCACCGGGCACGGCACCGGGTACGGCACCGGGTACGGAACGGGGCACGGGACAGCGGGGACCGGGCGGGACCGGGCACGGAACGGGGTACGGGATAGCAGGGACCGGGCGGGACCGGGCACGGCACCGGGTACCGAACGGGGTATGGGACAGCGGGGACCGGGCGGGACCGGGCACGGCACCGGGTGCGGGGTAGCGGGGACCGAGCGAAACAGGGTACAGAACGGGCTGCAGGACCAGGTACGCGACCGGGTACGGGACCGGGTGCAGGACCGGGTACGAGATAGAGGGGACTGTGCGGGACAACCGGACCAGGTGTGGGACAGCGGGTCCGAGAGCAGAATAACTGAGTCAGGGACAGCAGAGCCGGGTGGGACACCGCGGGTCCGGATGCGGGACTTCTGAGCCGGTTCCGGACCGAGGGACGGGCTGGGCGCGGGCATTACCGGCAGTGCACATCGCCCCCTCCCCGGTCCTGAGTGAGGCCCCGCGGAGTCGTGCGCTGCAGGGGTGGTTGGTCCGGGAGCTCCGGTGCCCCGTTTCGGTCGGTGCCCCGTGGCTGCTGGACGGCTCCACGGCGCTCCCGTTACCGGCTCCTCTCCGCGGCCGCCGTCCCGCCGCAGCCCCGGCCGTGGCGGGCCCGGGACCGCGCTGCCCGTGCTGACTCGCCGGTTTTGCCCCGCAGAGCGGCCTCAGCACTATGTCCGTCAGCAGCCACGAGAACCGGAAATCCCGCTCGAGCTCCGGCTCCATGAACATCCACCTCTTCCACAAACCGGGCCATGCCGACAGCCTCCTCACCCAACTGAACCTGCTCCGCCAGCAGAACCTCTTCACCGACGCGGTGCTGCGGGCGGGGAACCGGAGCTTCCCCTGCCACCGCGCCGTCCTGGCCGCCTGCAGCCGCTACTTCAGCGCCATGTTCAGCGTGGGCCTGAAGGAGAGCAGAGATGCCGAGGTCAACTTCCACGACACGGTGCACCCCGAGGTGCTGGAGCTGCTGCTGGACTACGCTTACTCAGCCCGGGTGCTGATCAACGAGGAGAACGCCGAGTCCCTGCTGGAGGCCGGGGACATGCTGCAGTTCGAGGATATCCGGGATGCTTCAGCTGACTTTCTGGAGAAGAACCTCTACCCTGGGAACTGCCTGAACATGCTGCTGCTGTCCGATGCCCACTGCTGCGAGCGGCTGCTGGAGCTGTCCTGGAGGATGGCCTTGGCCAACTTCACCTCGCTCTGCAAGACCGARGATTTCCTCCGGCTGCCCAAAGACAAGCTGCTGGAGCTGGTGCTGAGCGAGGAGCTGGAGGTRGAGGATGAGACGCTGGTCTATGAAGCCGTTATAGGCTGGATCCGTTATGATCTGCCCCGACGCCACGAAGTTCTGCCCGAGCTGCTGCGCGCCGTCCGCCTGGCCCTGCTGCCCGAGTCCTACCTGCGSGAGCAGGTGGCCTGTGAGAAGCTGGTGACCAGCCACAAGCTGGGCGAGGAGATCGTGGCCGACGCCATGCGATGCAAAATGAAGATCCTGCAGAACGACGGCCTGGTGACGGGGTGCTGTGCCCGGCCCCGCAAGGTCAGCCAGGCCCTGCTGCTGCTCGGGGGCCAGACCTTCATGTGCGACAAGATTTAYATGCTGGACCATAAAACCAGCGAGATCATCCCCCGTGCTGACATCCCCAGCCCCCGCAAGGAGTGCAGTGCCTGCGCCATCGGCTGCAAGGTCTACATCACGGGCGGCAAGGGCTCCGAGAACGGCGCTTCCAGGGACGTCTGGGTGTACGACACCCTCCACGACGAGTGGGCCAAAGCTGCTCCCATGCTGGTGGCGCGGTTTGGCCACGGCTCCGCCGAGCTGGACCACTGCCTGTACGTGGTGGGGGGCCACACGGCCACGAACGGCGCCTTCCCGGCCTCTCCCTCCGTGTCCCTCAAGCAAGTGGAGCACTACGACCCTCAGCTGGACAAGTGGTCGCTGGTGGCTCCTCTGCGGGAAGGCGTGAGCAACGCCGCCGTGGTGGGAGCCAAGATGAAGCTSTTTGTTTTCGGGGGCACCAGCGCCAACCAGAACAAGCTGCCCAAGGTGCAGTGCTTCGACCCGTGCCTGAACCGCTGGACGGTGGCCGCCCAGTGCCCCCAGCCCTGGCGCTACACGGCCGCCGCCGTGGTGGGCAGCCACGTTATCGTCATCGGCGGCGACACCGAGTTCTCGGCCAGCTCCGCGTACCGCTTCCACAGCGACACCTTCCAGTGGTCCAAGTTTGGGGACGTCACCGCCAAGTGCATCAGCTGCCGYGCTGTCACCTCGGGTAACAGGCTCTACGTGGTGGGGGGCTACTGCGGGGCACAGCGCTGCAAAACCCTGGACTGCTACGACCCCTCGTCAGACAGCTGGAGCAGCGTCACCACGGTGCCTTACTCSCTCATCCCCACCGCCTTCGTCAGCACCTGGAAGTACCTGTCTGCCTGAGCCTGGAAGGTAAATAGCTGTGGGTCAGCCTGAGCTCCTCTGTATCAGGTTCARACTTGAGGGGTGGATGGTCTGGGCTGGAGTTGTCCCAGAGAAAAGCCTTGTGTGAACATCAGCTCCAAAACTTCCAGGCTGGTAGTGTGGGATCTAAAAGCCGTGCGGGAGAGAGAAGGTTTCTCTAGGTGCTGAAATGCTGCAGGGAGAAGATCAGTATAAATAACAAGACTCTTAACCTGGCATCTTGGCCYGTGCAAAGATTTTGGGGAATGCTGTGTGCGAGGATTGGGTGTCGTGCCTGGGTCAGGAGGCTGGAGGAGCCGATGTTTTTGCAGGCAGGCTGTCTGCAGGAGCTGGGACAGACCCCGCCGTGCCACCGGCTCCAGCTGCTGCTTTTAGCACAGCCTCCTCCTCCTGGTGCCACRCTTAATCTGCCAGTGGCACCCAAATGTCTTGTGGGACGCCAGGGCTGGGAGCTGGTGCCAGAACAAGATTATAGCTGGGATTTAGTCCCAGAATGGTGGGTAATTGCATTTATAAGACAAGCCTTGTCTATGTATAAACACAGGGTTTCTCTGCTTCTAATTATTCCCTGGTGTCCCTTTCATGCCATTGCTTTTCTGCTACACAGAGATTGACTTTCAACATTTGCAACTGGAATTAAACCTTTCTAAAGGCTTTTGGCAGAAACGATGCCAGTGAATCACAGACCCTGCAGGGTTTTCCTTTTCTCCTTGCCAGAGTCGTACTGTCTAAATAAAATTATTTACTGTAATAAAATATCCAGTGATACCTTTAGAAAATTCCTGGCTGTAGAGGGAAACCAGCAGGTATTGCTGGGATTTCTCTGGGATTTGAGGCCTGAGGAGTGGGGTTGGGGGTGCTGTGCCCTGGTCTCACAATGCTCTGCTCTGCACCACAGGCTTCACACYTGATTTTGCCAAGTGCCTCGCTTGACTGAGGATCCAGATGGAGCATGCAGGCAGCAGGAGCACCTCCTCCCACCTGGCAAGTCTGTGAGCTGGGTGCCAGCGTGGAGCCAGCACCAGCAGGGCTCAAGGCAACTCGGWTTTGGCTTTGAATTGCTTCTGCAAATCCATCCCCTTGGTCAGGCCAGGGAGGGGACAGGCACAGAGGGACCTCCTTGGGCTGACAGCTTGTGCTGTCCCTTGAGACAGCAAAAGGTTTCCAAGTGTTCTCCTCACTTGTGCGATCTCAGAGCAGGAACCAGGGGGATTATTTTGGTTTCAGTGATACTAGAAAGGAGAAAGGACACCCCTGACCAGCTGCAGGACTGCACTGCTGGGACTCACAGCACCCAAGCAGTGGTTGGAATGTCAGAACATGTGCTTTGCCCACGGGCTGGTTCTGTACATTTATTTTTTTTTATATACAGCAGTTTTGTGTGTTTATCACTCAGCCTGGAGCTGCTTCAATAAATCTGAATAAAATCCACCGTGTTCCTTGCCTGTTCTGTGTGCTTAAGGTGCAGGTTTTCCCARTCCACACTTGAGACTGTATCTGGTAGAACAGTGAGGAGCGTTCCCTGCTGCAGTCCAAATCCAGGGCTCAGATCTTCCTGTGTCTTTGTAACTTGGGATTGAGGAAAGCTCAGATCTCACACTGCTTTCTAGCTTTGAAGGAGACACAAATCTCTTCAAAACCTCSAAGATTAAGGTATTCTCTGCCCTTTCCTGGTCACTCTCCACAGAATGGGGTTGGTTACCTCACTATCCAAAAGAATGGGAGRTGGTGCTGCCCCTTCTGTCCCAAAGGGCTCTGTGCTCCAGGCCCTGCTCCAGCTGAGGGGAGGCAGTGCCTGGGAAAGAAAAGCTCTGTTAAGGGGAGGAGGTGAGACAGGAACCAGCATGGTCAGAGGAAACAGGCACCAAAGGTACAACCAACTGTCTCACCACAGAAGCATGGTTTGGGTGTGATCCATTATTTCAGAATTAAATAAATCAATGTCACAGTTCTTCCGAGCTGCTTGCACAGGCAAGAGCTGGCAGGATGGAAAGGAAGGGACCTGCCCTGCTGCTGGGGGCTGGAGCAGATGCACCGGCTTCATTTCCACCCCCTTTTCTGATGCTTTTGTCATTTCCAGCCCCCAGGCTGGGTCTTTTTTCATGCACCCTTCTTGTGCCTGCCCTTCATCGCTGGCTGAGCCCAAGGGAGCTCGTCAGGCTGCAGGGAGAGGAGCCCACAGCCCTGGAGCACACAGGCAGCAGCAGGGAGACAGACTCATTTTCACGAGAAAAGGCTGTCAAGATCATGGGATCCAACCATCCAGCAGCTCCCAGCCTGGCTGTGCCTTGCAAGCAGGGAAAGTCACAGCACAGGGCTCAGCTGGGACCAGCAGCCGCCTGGAAGTGTCTCCTGTTCTCCAGCCAGGAGCTGCCTCACCTTTGTTACATCTCCAGCTACTCCTGAGGGCTGGACAGAGTCCGACTGTGCTCACTGAGGTTTCATTCATGGCCGTTTGAGCAGCAGCAGCTGTTTTGTTTATGCTGCCAAGCAATAAACGCTGGCTCCCCGCCACATCCGCCTCCCGCTCCGGGGATGGAGCAGCTYCCAGCAGCACGGATCCATCTGCCTGGGCTTTATCTGAGCCAGGCTCGGGTGTTCTCAGCTGGGGGAACGAGCCCCAGCTCTGCTGCTGCTGCTGCTGCAGCCTTTGCAGGGGCTGGGCATTGTTCCCTGCTTTCAATCCAACCTCCTCCCAGGGAAAAGCGGCGCTCCAAGCACACCTGGGCTGGGCTGCTCCACCGTGGCTCCCTGCCCGGCAACAAAGGCAGCAACAAAGGCAGCCCGGGCTGCACTGCCTTCATCCCCCTTCACCTGGCAGAGAGCCCCGTGCTGTCCCTGCAGCTCCWCCTCCTCCTGGCAGGAACCAGCTCCCGGAGTAGCCTGGGGAAAACGAGGGAGCTTCACTGGTGCGTGCCTGGGTCGTCCCAACAGACCTGTTCTCCCAGTTTGACATTTCCATGTGTGGATCCACTCTCTGCTTCAGTGCCAGGGCCAGAAGGTTCAGGCCAACTGAGCTGGAGGTGAATTTGGTTTAGAGGTGAATTTAGTTGCTGGGTAGAAATCYTTGTGAATTAATAGAATTAATTTAGAATCTCAGCATAGCTCAAACCTAGACCTCTCCTAGCCCAAACCCAATTTGTGTCTGCACCTCCAGCTGCAGGAGTTAGACCCCAGCCCAAAGTCACATCTGGAAGAGGAACTCACATGGGCATCACCAGGCTCAAAGGCAACACAATCAAAGTCTGATGTCACTGTCACATGGGATGTTCCTCTTCTCACACAAAGCTTAGAAGCCACCACAGCCAGAGAAGTTTGGGATCAGACTGATCCACCTCCCTCCTGGACACAGGATGGACAGACAGGGCTGATTTTAAGGGAATTGCTGCTTGGGTTTGTGGGTGCCTCCTGCTCAGCAGCTCCTGCAGCCAGAGCACTAAGGCAGCATTGTGGCCTTTCTCCCTTCCAAGCACAGCAGTGGCTGAGAAATTCCCCTTCCTGCTTAAGATGGGATATGGATCATGAAAAGGTTCTGCAGCACCCACCCGTATCTAGCAAGGAACTGTTACAATGATAATTCATGGCAGCCCAGGAAAAACRAAGTTTTAATGACACACTGTGGTTTTGTTCATGACTCCCAATGTTCCAGAAGGGAAAAGGGACATTGCACACCTGAAATTCCCTGGCAGATCTGCATTTCATGTGTAGTCATCTGGGATGGCTTCAGGTGTAGCAAGACACTGCTCCACACAGAGAAATGACATCAGCTGCTGCTCTGACGTGGGAGAGGCACATCCACACTGTGCTGTCAGTGAGGAGGTTCCATGGTCCTGTGCACAGGGAATCATGGAATGGTTTGGGTTGGAAGGGACCTTAAAGCCCATCCAGTGCCACCCCTGCCATGGCAGGGACACCTYCCACTGTCCCAGGCTGCTCCAAGCCCTGTCCAGCCTGGCCTTGGGCACTGCCAGGGATCCAGGGGCAGCCACAGCTGCTCTGGGCACCCTGTGCCAGGGCCTGCCCACCCTCACAGCCAACAATTCCTTCCCAATATCCCATCCAGCCCTGCCCTCTGGCACTGGGAAGCCATTCCCTGTGTACTGTCACTCCAGCCCTTGTGCAAAGTTAAGGAGCCCAGAACAAAGTTATGCTGCCCTGTCTGAGGCTCCAGTGCCTGTGACAGTCCCAGAGCTGGGGACCCTGTGTCCCATGCTCCAGCACTGCCAGCTCCCAACTGCTGCTTGTCTTTTATCCTTTGCCAGATCCCACGGGGCACAGCAGCAGCAAACAATGTAGGACAGGCCCCACATCCCCTGTCTGCTGAGCCTTGGGCTGGCCCCATCGCTGGGATGGGAAATGAAATCGGATTTGAGTCACAGGGCTGAGGAAAGGGAAAGGCAGCAAGCAGCACATTCCCACTGCTGGAACACAATGTGGAGCCAATATCCTTTGTGCATGTTTGTCCTCGAGCATCTGCCTCGCAGATGAATCTCAGATGCACGCATGGGAACCATCAGCCTTGTCTCASCCACATGAAAGAGGGAGGTTTAGCATAAAGCTGGTCATTGCCGATGGCCTCGGCGTGATTCATGCACAGAAAGAATGTGGTTTGGGTTTCGGGTTAATTAGCTACAGATTGGAGAGAGAGACAAGGCAGGGCGGAGCTGCTGGAATATCGGTGYGAGCGAGTCAGCAGCTCTGAAGGCACCGCCAGTCGTGTCCTGAAGTCACACCCTCCCTGAAATCACACCCTGCGTGTCTCACACAGCAGTGACRGCGTTATCGGTGCCACTGCCAGGCACGGTGTTTGCAATCCTCGAGGAATGTCTGCCTTGCTTTTGTGGCAAAAAACTGAACACAGYAACACCTACACACCTTTGAACAGGGATGGCTGCAGCAGCACCGAACTTCTAACAGATGCAAATTCTGCCCAGGATTTAAACTTGCCTCTGCTTTGCTCTGGGCTGCTGCAAGCTAGGCAGTTCCCAGGGGGAATCTGTGCTGCAGGGATCCCTCCTGGCCATGTTAACCCTGCATCTCCCTGATCCAGGCTCTTGTCCTCCTGAAAACAATTCCTAGAGGTCTGACACGCAGAGCAGCTCCTCTGAGCTTTTCTCCTAGACTCTCCCCTCCCTGCTGTCCCCCACAAAACCACTTTGATTCTACTTCTTGCTGCCAAAAAATATTTAGGAATGGACATGGAATGACTGGCCTGGCTGTGGTGACAGAGACACGAGGTCTGGAAGCACAGAGGCAGTGACTGATCTCCAGCGGGCACCGTGGCTCCGCTCCCGGCTGCTCCACAGATGGAAGAAATATTTTCCTAAAAAGAGCACCAGCAAAAGCTTCTACACACACTCACTTYGAGACGTCATCCTCTCACATGACAGCCTGTTAGCTCCCATAAAGACCAAATTTTAAACACYAGTCTGCCCAGAAGTCTTTGATTATTCACGTATATGGAAAAGTAGAAAAAGTTCCGTTTTTTCCAGTGGAGTTCCAATTTGTGTCACAACCCAGATGTCACATGCACTTCAGAGGCTGACAAATGCTGGCTTGTTTTACTGACTCCTGCACAAAAAGGCCCAGGGTCTCCCCAGAGCAGCTCTGATAAGCCCCAAAGGCAGTGACAGGCTGAGCACACTGCTGGCACTGCCACCAACCCTGGCTCAGGGTTTTCCTCACCCCTGGCTRCAGTGCAGGATTCTGATCATGAACCTCTCCCTCCTCCTCGAGAGCACCAATCCAAGGCCCAGTTCTCCCACTGTCTCCCTGGTTTTGCATCTGTTCTCTCTAGAAATGATTGGAGGTTACAGCTCTTGGGTTCACTTGCCAGCTGTGCCAGCAGTGGGGATTTCAGCAGGAAACTCAGCCTGCTGCAGTGCTGGGAAGAGCAGCCCCAGCCAGAGGCTATGGGATGGTGCTGGCAGCGAGGGCTGCCAAACTGGCACGAGCACTAGGGAGAAAGTTTCTATTTTTGTTCCTTGTTCCAAGTGGGAACCGATACTGCCTGGGACAGAGCCAGGCATGTCTCAGGCTGGCACCATGCAAAGCACCTCCACGCTAATGTAAGCAACTTAACCAAGCTCTCTCTCTCTCTCTCACCAGCAGAGTTCAGATGTTTGGGAGCAGCTGATCTTTCCCTCAGGTGTTCACCTCACTGCCAAGGGCTGCAGCTATTTGTATTCTGCACTGAACATCTCCTGTGCTCTGTCCTCTCCTTTGGAAAAGCAKCACAGTTTTGTTCCTGTGGCACATTATTTCTGTCCAGGGTAGAAAATGAGAAGCACGTGAGAAGTGGCAGCTGCTTTGATCTTCATTCAAATAGAAAACAATAAGTAATTATATAAAGGCAGAGAGTTTTTAAATGTTCTTTTTTTTTATTGCTAGAAGTTGGTTTCAGTCCTATTGCAGCTCTGAGATCCTTCAGTGGAGAAACATTGCAATMATTGTAAAAATCATCATTTGGTGTGCTAAGATCATGTTTACAATTAATCAAGAGTGCACAATTCAACAGAATAATAACATTTAACCATCAACTTTACAAATAAAATAAAGRCTAGAAGGATGTTGCTACTGCAGTATCAACAGGAAAGGAAATATTTACAATGTTTACACCCTAATGAAAAAAACAAAACCAAACTCTTCCCCAACAAAATGGTCAATTTAACCATGGACCATGATTATTTATTAAATCTTTACAGTGCAAGGTGGGCCTAGAAACCAGACCTAAGACTAAAGAGCATCAAGAGAGTTCACAGCTCTGAGTGAGATGCACGCAGTTATGCCAACAGGRTCTACACCCATGAGAGATCTCCTTCTGGCTACAGACAGAAATGGAATTTGAAATCAACTTTTCTAAAGTGCTCCAATTGCTTTCAGTACAAAAATATAAAAAACTGATTTATAAACATGGCACAAATGTTATGAACCAGAGCTCACACATGCTGTTTGAAGAGGATGGTGGATGATGAAGTTGCCAGTGGTTACGAAGATGATGGGTCTGGTCTCRAAGAGAGAGCAGGGGAAAGGCTTTGCTTTGCCTACAGCACTTGTGTAACCTGGCATGCAGATCTGTTTCCTGGTAAATGTGAGAACTGCTGGGGAAGACAACAAAATCTCCAAACTCCCTTGCATGGGGGGCACAACACATAGGGACTCCACTGAGCAGCACCGGGGAGCCTCAGCTCCCATTCCGCAGAGTTAGAAGGAAAATGAAAGAAGTATTTTTAACCCTTTGCTAGTTTTTAAGTTTCAACTCTCATTGTAAATGCAAATGACAAACACCAAGTTCCATGTATGCAGAATCATCTGACCACTACTCAGAAAGACAAAACTGCCTGCAAATGATTTAGAATGACTCCTAGCTGTGCAGGAAGGCGAGTACCTGGATGAGCAAGCATCTCTAGGAACACCAATTCTTCTGCCTCACGCCGGGGGATGATCAGCGGTCTCGATTCGTGGGACATGCCACAGCTACAATCCACAGACAGCACAGTTAAAAACTAGGGAAGCATCCACAACACACACACACAGGGCAGCTGTGCTCAGCACTAGTGGCCACRGAGGCATCCTCAGCCTGGAACGTGGAACCTCCACGTTCCAGATGGGAAGAGAAAGAGAAAGCCTCCTTAACAGCAGAGTTCAAATTGAAATCAGAACCATAGAAACAGCCTCTACAYTGCAACATCACAATACTGAAGGACAAACATGCTGATAGTTTTAAGGCTGTGACACCAAGCAAACATGGCAGCAGTTCAAAGCTCATGCTGGCATTTCCTCCACACCCCAGCTCAGAAAGAAGCCAAAAGGCACCTGGGAGGCACAGAATTTTGAACTGTCTAATCCTCAGAAATMATTTAAAAGCAAAGTTTTATCTGAAGTGATCAAAAAGTCCAACAGGAAGGATGTGACTCAGAATCAATAGCAGGTTACTTTGCCCAGGACACAGCAGTACTTTGCAAACTACTTTACCTAGAAGAGTTCCTTTTCCAGGAAAAAGATTTGAGTGACGAGTCCAAAACCAGTTCACTCAATTGGAGTGACTTGTTAACAACTTCACAGATTCAGTTTTGCACAAGTGAAGAGACCCATGATTCATTTGAAGGAAGTCATATTCATTAAAAGAAAATAATTCACTTGCTTCCTTCAGCCTTCTAGGGGTCCCCTGCCCAAACTCTGGTAGCAGTGAGTTATCACAGCACCTGCCAATTCCAAAACCTTCTCCAGGATGAGCCAAGTGACAGAAGACACCATCTCTGCTCAGGGTGCAAACTGGTTTCAGAGAGGCAGCTGCAGCCAGACACCTGCACTGAGCACAGAGAATGACTTCTAAGGTCATTTCTCAGTTACACACTGAAGACCCATATTCCAAGAAGCTTTTGGAGYTGGAACCAACAGCCTGGCCTGTCACAGGCCTGGATCCATTTGTTAACAGCCAAAACTTATTTCAAGCACTGCTGACAAGAAGTATTAAAAAGCTATGYTTAAGTTAAAACATTAAAATAAATGGGTCCTCACTGCAGACTTCATTTTCCATGTCACTGTTYTATATTCAAATGTGTCCATTGCACAGAAGAGGAAAGCAGCCAAGGAGCTGCTCCAGCYCTTCCAACACTCCCTCCCATACTTCAGGACAGGCACAAAATAAACCTAAATAAATGTTTCCAAAAATTGCTTCCAAGCACCAAAACTGACATCCCTTTTTGGCTGAGATGATTTACTCCACTGATGCAACTTAGCTTTGGGCTAAAACTCCTAAAAACCTGGTCATTTAAGGCAATGGGGGCATGGAGTTTTCACTAGGAGTGGCCCAAACCACAGCAAGAAGGAGAGAACATCCTGTGCATTCCTGCTGCTTCCCTGTGTGCTTCCAGGGGAAATTACAGGGGACCAGAGCTGACTGGAGTCTGCACATCACCCAGTGGAAAAATCAGTGCCAGTCCTACAGAGCTGCTGGATCCCACCCTGCTGCATGGATCAGGAGTTACACTGATTTTAAGAATTCCCCTCCATTYCAAAATAACTTTTTGGAATGCAAGAACTGAATATGGAGTGGAACTCTGTCCTAATCACCAAAGATATGGTATCCCAACAACACCAAATAAGCAGTGGAACAGTCCCACCCTGTTTCCTGCTGACAGTCACTCCAGGTTTTGCACTGCTGCTGATTTACCAAGCAGTCCTTTGGTATTAAAGCCAAGTGTGCAATTTCACTTGCAGGGGGCTGGGGGAGTGTCCCCAGTCTGGTAATGAGCCAGACACTTTGGAGTTTCTTCTCACTGAACTCAATGCCACTGCCTCAGGTTTGTATCAGAAAAAGACCCTTAAATCCAAGAACTGTTCCAGCAGGTGTGCTTGTCCCCAAGACCTACTCAGTATTTTGTAGCTTATCTTTCCCCTGATCAGTAAATTTGGGTTTTTCAATTTCTCATCTGAAGGCAACAACCCAAATTATCACCACTTGAAAACACAAACTGCTGTTGTTTCCTGCTGAAAAATGATAGTTTCTTGCACTGTAACTACTGAAATAATTTTAAAATTCTCAAGCAAAGAGAAGTTATGGCCTTAAGGACATCACTAACATCAAACAGGGCCTAATCACAGGGACAGCTCAGTGATTCGAGGAGACTGGCAAACACCACTGGATCCATTGCCATGAGAYTGGATGGAGAACTGACCAGGCCTCGCATCAACTACTGCTAAAATCACTTTAAATCAGTTAAATATATAAAAAACACATTATCAATCATGCCCTGAAAGGTATTAATCCAAGATTTTAAGCTTTTAGATCCTGATTCCTTTAATTCTGTAACAGTACCCCTAAACAATCTCTCCTGTGCATCATTATCTGACCAGTCACATTCAACACACACCAGAACACACATCCTTGGGTGAGGGTGGGAAMAGAATCCGAGACACAGAGTGAAAAACACAACACAAAATGACTGTGCAAATTACTACAAAGGGAAATAATGCCTTTTCAGCAGAACACTTAATGTTACCACCATTCCATGATCAAGAACTGACCCATTTCACAAGAGGTATCAAAGCTGGTTTAGCTGAAAGCAGCTAAACACAGGTTTAGCTAAGAGTATTTTTTTAGTATAATTATTTTTAATTTTAAAACCAAACAGTTCTTAGTCCCTTCATTCCYAACATGACACTGCAGAGAAGCCTGCAGTCACAGCAGCTTTGATATCTTCTGGTACTGGGAGTAAAGTCCCAACAAATGAACAGACAAACAAAGGATGCAGAAAACAGGATTAAACAAGACAATAAATTACTGYATTCCAACGCTTCTTAGACATGTCTTCAGCAAAGAACAAAAATCCAAGTCTCTGAGTTCCTTCAGAACCAACCCATGAGTTTGCCTGGGAACCTGTCCTGCTGTCCCCAGCAGGGMCACAGGATCCCAGTGACGCTGGTGGCCAATGAAATGTGCATTCAGTCCAACTCTTCATCACAACTGTGACTCCTCACACGTCCAACCCTTCTCCTCCACAAACAGCTGGAGCTCCTGCCCCTAGAAGACTCTGTCAGAAGCTCACCTTACCTTCTGTACCTTACCACTGTACCTGGCCACGGGGCTTGTGCCACTGGGTTCACAGTGCCTGGCACATCTGGCTGGGAGGGGACTGGCTTGCTGTCACCTGGTTACCAACACACAACCCATTACTGACCTGGACCTGGGAAAACAGATTAAAAATTTTGCAGCCATTTTGGGGCCTACTACTAAAACTTCTTAGATAAAAATCTGGGTGGTTCAACATCACCGATAACAATTTACAAGATGGTGCCCATGAACAGTTACATTCTCCAAAAAGAGCACATTACAATAAATGTCAGAATTTTAACATGCTCTGCATTGATATAGCCATGCCAYGTGTCAACACACTGGAGAATTTAAAAGCAAATTGTTACTACTGTGCCCTCCTTCTGAGCTGCTGGCAGAGAAGCCAAAAAAGCAGGACAGTAATCCTGGTCTGGTCCTTGCTTGTAGTAACTGGGCAGGGATCAGAAGACATCCATGCTGGGTCTCCATCACGGTGCACACTGGGGCCTGAGTTCTTGAGAAAGTGTGTCAGGTGATTCATCTTCAAATGAATCACTTCTCTTCTTCAGTTAGAAGAAAATGACATCCTCTTTGCTGGTATCATCTTGCACATTCAACAGACTGGGCTGAGAGGGCACCAGGGGCTGMACCTGAACGTTATTGGGCTTGAAGAGGGTCGCTGAGGCAGATGAAAGTGCTTCTGGCTGAGCATCTGTAGGGCCATACAGTTCTAGAGGGAATAAAATGGAAGAAGACATATTCATGACACTGCAGAGAGAGCCTGAGGCTCTTCCAGGGGCAGGCAGGTTGGCCAAGGCATACCTGGCTGGAATGCAGTGGTCTGGCTGCTCGGGAGGGATGGACTCGCTGACCGCCTGCCCCTCAGGACAGCCTCCTCCCGTCCGGCCAGCCTGGGGGGAAGCAGCTGCTTCTGATCTACTGAGGCTGAAGAAAATGTTTCATAAGTTAGTATTTGAGGCAAGCAGCACTTCACAAATGTCACTACTTCGTGCTGGGGCCACTGCACTGACACCTTTACACACTCAAGAAAGCCACAAAACCACAAAGAGCTGGTCCTATTMATATTTTCCCTACAGCTGTTTAAACTATGAATACTTTTCCTTGAAACTTCTAGTTCAGTTACTGGCAGACCCTTACAACCTCAGATTTAACATTCAGTATTATCAAGCACAGCAGAGAGAAAAAAAAAATCTTTGTTGGCAGAATTCAAACAGCAAATGGCCATTTGTGCTACTTCTAACACGCAGAGCTGTGACAAACTTTTGTCTCTGCTCTCCATCTGTCTCACAGCTGCTCAGCAGCACAGCCCACTGATTCTGCTGTTACAGCCTCTCAGTTTCTAAGTTTCAACAATGAAAGCAGTTCATGAAATGGCTATTCTGGACCTAAAGAACTTCTTTCTTTCAGTACACATTCCTTACATGTCACAAACCCCAAATTTAATACACAGTGTTGTGCCTCTGGTACAGAAAGTTCTGTTCCATTTCATTCTAAGATCTACACATGGGCATAACAAGCATGAAGCCCACTAATGCTCACAAGAGAACAGAGACCAATATATTTGTGGTTTATACCTTCCATATAAATYACAGAAAAACACCATTAAGTCCATTTCCACTGCAGAGACCATTATGTAAGAGCTATTAAAAATAAACKGGGGAGATGTGGCATTAGAACTTTATATTACCACCATTTGGTATGCAGGGTAAGAGGATACAGGCTTCATTTATGTGCAAAACCATAAGCAATTCTGCAAAGGCACTGAACTTTAAGCATGACAGAGACAGATGTTCCTGCAATGTGCCAAAGCTACTCCCCCTGCTCTCTCTGTCAGGTTTGGCCCTGAGTCCTCTGTAGCAGTGCAGAGTGATGGACCAGSTTGCCAAGTCTGAATCCAGCACAATGCTAAAAAAGATAATTTTGCAACTTAAAATTACAGGCCATTCCCCTAAGCTGGCAGTGGGGCTGCTTTAMGTGGTAGACATAAAATGGTTTTTAGTGTGTCTGTCATTGGCAAAGATCACTACTCTAGTACCCAGCAGTTRGAAGCAGAAATTACACCAGGACAGGGTGACTGCATTTTTACTTGCTTCTATTTGTGACAAAATTAGCCCCTTTCAACTCCACAACACACACAGCATCTCAACTTTGGCTTGGAGAGCTGTATTTAATGACTGACTGGTGCTAAGAAAAGCACTGCATTCAATGTCACTACAACTCTGGACAGACAGCAAGAAAAGGCTAAGCCAGCCTCAGAACATTTTACTCATGCACAACAGSTTTTTTTTTGCCTTTCTTTTTTTTGGTGGGTTTTTTTTTTTTTTTTTTGGTTGGTTGGTTTGGTTTTTTTTTAGACAAAAAGATTTTACATCCAGGTTTACAAGCTCTCACCACCATTCTGTTTGCTGGAATACATAACTCCATTTTCAACACTACCCCTTTGGGTCATACTTCCAATTCAAATAGTATAGACATGGGACTCCTAACAGGATTTTAAGATATTTTAACTGCAGCAAACACACTAATAACCTTTAGCATATTAATTTCTAGGTTTCATACAGAGGTTTAACTGCACGGTTCTGTCTCCCTGAGATCCTGGTGGAGATCAGAAAGTAAATTTAAACAGACCTAAAATCACACRTACCTGAACTGTCTGTCCGATGAGATGCTTTGTTCTTGCCACCTTTCTCCTTGCTTCCTTTTGTGAAGGTGGCCAGCTTGGTGGGGATCTGCTGCTGGACTGCAGCAGGTTTCTGGATCTGGTTGGTTGCACTCAGGAGATGTATTGGCACTTCATTCTTCAGGGAGGGCCGGTTCTCCAGCGTGGTGCTGTCCCTGCGTGCCAGGTCCGGCCGCTCCAGGTACTCCAGGCCAGCCACTGAGCTCACTCTCACTGAGGAYTTGGGGCCAGCTGCAGATGCTTCCACCCCTTCTCCGTTGAAGCTGATGGAATGGCTGATCATCTGGCTCTGCAAGAGGAAAAGGACATTCTAAGTCAAATGGGGATTTTCACCCTCTCCAGAACAAAGAGGAGAGACCACCTCCAGCCCTGAAAGCAGGAAGCACTTCCTAGTGCAAAGCAGAACAGGGTAGACAAAGCCTAAGAGAATAGAAGGAAGAGCAAGAGTGGAAGTCCTTGGACACTGAAAAGAACCTCAGCAGTTCCAAACTGCTTAACAGTGCACCTAGGAAAGAGCAGACTGCATGGGGTGATGACAGAGCAGGGAGAAAGCAGGACTTTCAGAAAGTTTAAATGAACCGATTTAATCACACCTCCAAATTTCTATTTAAAACACAAGAAATGTTTTTAGAAATCAACTGWACAAAATGCTGTTGATGTAGCACAGCTTCTGTGATCACTTGCCTGCAACAGGACAGTTCCTGAGTTTGAAAACCACTCAGTCAGCCACAACTGAAAATAACTTATTCACCATTTCTATCTTTTTAAAAAATATTCTCATTGCCAGACATCTGGGTGGAACTTCACAAGGAAACTGCCAAGCTCTGATCTCTCTGACAGCAGCCATCACCAGCTACTTCAGGTTTGAGGAGCCCAGTGAAAGGCAAAGACAGCTTGGYGCTGCAGGTGCAACCTTCATCCAGAAGCCAGTGGTTTATCAGGAACAAAACTGAGAAAACCAATCCCTCACCTGGCCCATTTCTGGGGAGAAGGTGCCCGACACTGTGTTCTGCTTCTTCAGCTTCTTYTGCTGATCCAGGCGCTCCTTCTCCTTCTCCACAGCCCTCTGGGATTCCCGCAGCCTCTCCAGGTCRTGCTGATAGGCCTCCTTCTGCCTCTCCAGCTCTCCCCTGTCCTGGCTCAGCCTCTGCTCCTGCTGCCGCAACTCCTCCGCGCGCTCCTTCAGCTGCGCTTCCTTCAGCTCAAATTCCCTCTGCTGCCGGCTCCTCTCCCGCTCCAGGCGCTGCTGCTCCAGCTTCAGCTGGCTCTGGAGCTTCTGGACATTCATCATTTCTTCCCTCTGCTTCTCAAAGTTCCTCTGCTTCTCCTGCTCCAGCAGCAGATTCCCCCGGGTGGATTGCAGCCGGTACTGCTTCTCCCGGTCTGCCATGGTGGCTCGCTGCACCTCGATGTAGCTGTCCTGCTGAGAAATCACAGCCTGGAGGGGAGAAAAATCACAGCATGAGGCACCCAGGGTCAGAAAACATGCACACCTAAGCAGGAGACAACAGCATCTACCAGGTGAGGCCAGAGATTCTTTTTCTCCCACAGCGTATCTTAATTCCAGCTGGTACAGCCCATGGTGACTGACACGRCAKTGAAGATGGCCAAGCAAATAAATTWTGCTTATGYGTGYSAAATTGGACATTTCTTGTRCCTAGAATTGTTACCCTCAATCAAAACAGTCAACGTATTGCTGATTACAAGGTAACAGTGAAAACAACTAATTCATACACACTTGTATGAACAATGAGCACAGAGAGCAGAGAGAGCTCAAAGCAGGAAAAGAATTAAGTGAGCAGGAAAAAGGAAATAATTACTTAAGACAACAGCTCTAGCACTTCCTCCAAAATACCAGGCACAGTTTCCTTGAGTCTCAGGTCTAAAWTCTGCACTTCACTCCAGCTTTAGGGCATATTTTCAAGGTAGCTCCTCTCCACACTTGCATAAATTTTATTACATTTAATGCCTAACAAATCTCTTGGATAGTAAAAAATGGTTTACCTGCAGACTGAAGAGCAACTGTAACAGTGTCTGTATCCTTTGGACAAGCTGAAAAGGAGGAAAAAAACATTAGGCACTTGAGCAGAGCTCTGTTTTGAGGTTTTAGGCTTTTTTTTTTTTAATATTTTTAAGCAGTGAAAATAATCCATGGTATCTGTACAAAAACACACCCAGTGGAAGCATGGCCACCACAGTACTCTAGCACAGCAAAATATGCAGACACAAGGAATTTCAGTTTATTATCCTTGTGCAGATGTGAATCAGTGYTCAGCAAATCTCTCTGGGATTCCATGGAGAAGTCCTCATCATCTTCTCTTCACCTGAGCTATTTAACCATCACTTCCTGCCATGCCCCAGCACTGAATCACTGCACAGACCTCACAGGGATTCAGAGGCAAGTTTGGCCAGTGAGCTGTTAAAGTGCTGGATTCCACAGACATTACAAACACTGAGTTTTGGAGGTGGTTTGGTTGGATTTTACATGCTATTATTACACTAGGGTATTTGCCATTGGATTTCTTAACAGCACAAATAACATACCTGAGACTCTACGGTGGGCTGGAAACCACTGCTGTCATCCAGCCTGGTCCCATCACCCTGCAAGGGAGACAAAACCAACATTTGTGCTAGGAACACTTCTTGGGCACTGCCAGAAAAAGCTGGGATTGCTCCCATGCACTGAAGGTAATACAATAAAAATACTGAATTCATAAGCCAAGCTGRAACAGCAGTGTGGTGATTAAAGCCTTTGTTAATAGTACAGCATCAAACAAGCAAATAGAAAATTGAATTATCTTGCCTCTCAAGTGCTGAGCTACCAAGTCACAAAACATCCTTAACAGAGTCAAGTAATTTTACAGACAAAGCTGTTCCAAGTCCAGCCCTGCCAGCTATGACAACTTCTAAGTTTGTGAGATTTGTTCTGCACCACTGTCACGATGAAGAACACAAGGAAAAGCATTTAAATCCCTCATAAGCTCAACGTACAGTTTGAGATCCTTCTTCTGCATCAGAWGATGGGTCATGGAGTTGCACATCTGAACTCAGTGCAGGGCCTCTCCAGTCCCACTGCCTCTGGTCACCACCACTGTTCTTCCTGCCACCTGAAAGAGGAGAGGAGYACGAGGAGCTCACACCAGCACAGGATAACTCAGTGAGTGTCAGAGCAAACAGAAAAACATGGTGACTTTGAGCCAAAATGCAACTCTATGGCTTCTCCATGCTGATCCCAAGTGGAAAATCAGGCAACAGTGACACACAGGGCTGCTCAAAAAAGTTTAAAAACTTGAGAAGACCGGGTTAGGATAAATAGAGAGGATAAGTTCAAATTACATTACACTATTTTAAGTGAAGCAACCACAATATCTGCATGAAAATAATCAGCTCCCAGAATTGCAAGTTCATGACATGGAATACTGGTCAGCAGGAATACTGCAGTCACAGCAGCACCACTGAGTGTGGAAGGAGGTAAGGGGAGATGCAAAAAGTACGTGACAGATATATGGAGCCTTCCAGACATCAGAAAGTGTTCTAGAGATTGGCAACAGTGAAATAAGAGCCAGTCGCTTTTTCAATTAATGCATGAAGCAAAAATGGAGATAAATAGTATCTGGTCTTTCCTCTTATTTCATTAATTAACTGATAAATCATCTGTGTCAAAAGGACAGTTTATATTATCTAAGGATTCAGCAAACCTCTAGCGACTGTGCAGATACAAAGTGGAAAAAAGTGTTCATGACATAATGAAAGCAGACAGCTGAATTCAAATTTTCTAGGTTTTCAGGTCAAGATTTTTTTTTTTTTTTTTAACAAAACTAAAGTTCTGTGTGGAATTGTGGTAATTATAAAGAATAAGTTAAAGCAATGCCCTCAGCATAACACTGGGAGCCCTACTCTGCTCTCTAGTGTTGGTATCAGGAGCAAAAGATCMAACATGCTGGAGATTTGTTCTGATCTTCCTTTTTAGAGCCTGGTGAAGCTTCCTTATRTGAGAGCCTCAATTCCTTGTTCTTATTCTCTGTACAGTAATCACAGTAAAAAGATCAGAAAAACACTGAATGTTCCCTTTCTTACTTTTACTTAAAACTGAGGGACTGCTGTCATATCCTCCAAAGGTCTCTGCTCTGCGGGGGAGTCCTGAGCCATCCTCAGGCTGACAGGATGCACTGCCAAAGTGAGTGAAGATAAAGTCCTGCAGATTTTCAGCTGGGAAAGAGTAGAACATGTCATGTAAACAGCCATGTCTATGCAGCAATACAAGTTATCATGCTAATGAGTCTAAAARAACATTTCAACCATCGAGTCCACTAAAAGTTCAGGCAGTCTGAGATGTCCTGCAGTACAGATGAATTTTCCTTAGTGAGTAACTGCATGACAGGCTCTTCATATGAAGATGAGCTCTTCCTCAACTGCAAGTTAAGATTATCAAGCCTTGAGTGTTTGTTTTTTCTTTCTTTCATTTTTATAAATAGAAACTATGTTTGGGCTTATTTTCTTTCTAAACATACTATCTTTAGACAGGCTGCTTTTAATAGACAACCCTCCTATAATATTACATTTCAGGACTGTGTATTATTAGAGCACTCTGTTACCCCTTCTGAACAGACTTGTCCTAAGATTCCACTGGTTGATCCTTAAAAATAAAACAATCCAAGCTGTGCAGGYCTTCTCCCTAAACCCATCCTTCCACCTAAACCCACTTCACCTTTCTTGCAGATGGGTTCTGAGAAGGAGGAAGTCTGAAGCATGTTACATAAAAGCATTATGTTATTACAGGATGATTTTCAGGGCCTGTACTTAGATGCTGGGTGTTTATCCCCACCCCAGCACCTGAGTGAATGCCCACACATTCCCACATTCCATTCACCTTCAGTCACTGCAGACTTCAGAATTGCCTCTCCTTGCAGGTTCTCYGAGATATCCCCCCGAAGAAGCAGCYTGCCTCGGGATCCTTGGGAATGGTCTTCAAAGCCATTCACCTCAGCCATTTCCACATAAATCTGTTGCTTCTCAGTGAGACTTTGCAGRATCAGGTCATCTTTCATGTTCAAACGCTCTGAAGGAAGAAACAAATTCAGTCCTGCCTTGAACTGTGWTCAGTTTGGGAGATTATCATTCATTTTATGGCCAGAGCATCAAATGCAGAGATAATTAATAGCTAAGGAGAAAACTTATGGAGCAGACAAAGCTCATGAGACTTCTTTAGCCACTATTTCTACAGAATCTTATGCCACTTTGAAAGACTTATGAAGGAGAAACTTGATCATATCTTGATAAAGAGTTAGACAGCCATAAATCACAAATAATTCTGAGAAGCAGCTTGTGGAATATATAACTAAGTCATTACCTTGAAGATCTTTTAACTTTGCAGCTCTTGCTTCAGCCAKCCTCCTCTCTGCTTCAGGTTCATTAAATGATCCTCCTTCCTCATCAGGACAGCTGTCCAAAGGGAAAGACAGATTGATGTTTGATTTGCATGGGAGAAAATTTAAAACCATCTCAGGATTCAACTTGAAGCTTTTGCCTCAGTTGTGGTTTATCTTGGGWGTCAGTCTTCCTCCCTTTTCCAAAGCCCTGTTGCATCTGACATCAGTGAGCCTTTTCCTTTTTTCTTTAATAAAAGCAGGATAAAGTCTTTGACTGGTTTTTATTTCATCTTTATCAGTGGTTTCTTCCACTGAACACAAACAGAATGGCACACTGAAGTCTTACAAAGAAAGTTTAGGGAGAGTCAAATGGATTTTGAAGATAAATTTACACCTGTGAGTGCTGTGAAGAGAAGACAAGTAAGAAATCAGTCCCTCCTGCTTCCCCTGCTSCCTTACCTCTCCACAGCCCTGCGGATGTGTGCCATCCAGGAATTCCTCTCCTCTTTGGAGCTGGTGTGAATTTCATACATTTCTGGTCCTTTTAAGGAAGCACTAATTAAGAACATTGCCTTTTCCTCATTAGCTACCTCTCTCACAATCAGCTTTTGCAGTGAGATAACTGGTGGCTTAGAGTCCTGTAAAATAAAATACCATTTATTGCAGTGCATTGTATGTATTCTTTAGGAATTGTGTTTCCTAGCTGCCCCCTTTTCCTATTTATCCAGAGCCACCAGGAGCTGTAACATCATGAGATAACTCTGACCTTTTCACATGACACTTTTTATGTTGTTATTTTTCTACCATCAATGAAAACTTGGAATGAAGAATGTGCATGTCAAAACCAAGAGGTTTTTTACACCTGACTGAACATCAAAGCCTGTGCCAATATAAAGATTCCCACTGAGTCCCAGAAGTCAAGAACAGGCTCAAAAAATTTTGCTCAAAAGGAGCGGAACCCAGAATTTGAAAAAGGGAAAAAAAAGCCTTAATGACACACTATGAAGTGAAAGGTTTTAAGTTGGCTGCAGAAGAAATAAAACAGAGATGTTAGAGGGTGTCAGGCCCTGATTAAAATGATAGCAGGTGACAGGTAGTGTATTGTATAATGAGGATTAACTGGATTAGCTGTCAGCCTTTGCAGTGAAAACACATTTACAGGAGGGATATTAGTTACTAAAAACCTGTCTAGGCTTCCTACAGCATAGCTCCAACATATGCAGCCTAGAAAGTTCCTTCCCAGGATAAAGCAGCTCTTTGTGACTGCTGAACCTTCACAGAATAATCTAGAGACATGGTAAGAGAACTGAGCTGTGAAGCAAACACCAGGAACACCAGCTTCTCTGAGCAGCTGTACTGCAATTCCAGCCACAAACAGAGGTCACTGGAAAAACAGAATCACTGAGCAGATCCATTTGCTCCCTCACTTGATTTATTTATGGAGAAGTGATATTAAATTTCAAATGAACTGTATACATACAAAGATGAAAAAAAAAAAAAATTGGTCAGACTCTTAGTGTAGAGCACGTTTCAAGAGGGAAAAAAATCCACCACACAGCACCCTGTCCTGTGCATTAGGAGAAGGGTAATTGAAAAGCAGTTGTTTGTACAGCCCTGAGGTCACCAAAATAGCTTTTGCCATTAGAATTCAGCTCTAATGTTGATGTCTTGAAAAAAAAAACATCCAAAAAAACCAATTACATAAAAGAGTTTCTCTGTTAAAGGTTCTACAACAGCCATCAGTGATGGCTAGATCAGGACAAAATGTACAAATTAACTTCTTTGAGGACACCTGTGGAAATGTCCCAGAAAAGCAAGTGAATTCACTGAATGTTCTGGAGTGCTGCAGTAATGATATCTGCATTTAGTGCTTATTCCATGGATTTCAGGAAAGTTCTCTGCCCCTAGTAAATCTCAGGGCACTATGACCACAGTTACCCTGKCCCTAACTGAGATGGCAGATTCTTTCCCTGCACACCAAACAGATGCAGGATTTATCTGCAGGTGTTTTTCAAAGCACACTTCTAGCACATGCAATGTCCATGACTCGTACAAAATCTCAGCCTAACAAAGTTCAGTGAAAGGGAAAAGTCACAGCACAAGAAGAGAAACAGTGAAAATCATGGGAGATGTGGCAGCTACAATTGGCCAGTGCAAGGAAAAACTGGTTTGCACTGGGAGAGTGGGGAAAGGATKCAACAAGTACCAGAACTGTTTCAGAAAAAGTGATTCCATAATATGTGGCTGATTTATTCACTTAATTTTCTTTCTGAACCTCCTAGAACAAGTATCTAACATCCCCAATTGTGTTTCTTCTGCAGTTACTGCCACTTTCATAAATCCTCTAAGTGCATGTATGAAATAAAGARAACAATACCTACCACAGATGCAAATGTGTATTTTTGGTCCTTTTCTTGTAAGAGCAACAGTACATCAGTGAGCAGGACTGCCAGAATATCTACAGTAACAAAAGAGACAAAAAAAAGAAAAGAAAGTCATATTTTAAAGCAGAAAGACCAGCCCAGACTCAAAAATCACTTCTTATATTTCCTGCAGGCCAGGGAATGGTATGTCACCATCTGCAACATTGGGTCTGTTACTGCCTTCCACTTGGGCTGTCCCCAGCCAGGCTGCACCAGGCAGAACCAGCTGATTTAAACAGAGCTCATTTAAAGCTTGAGAACACCCACACACACATCCTACACGTGGACTCCAGCACTCCAGAGGGAACATGTCTCTCTCAACAGCAGATTCTTCTGGAACTGCWGCCATTCAGGCTCCCACCTACTCCTGGCTGCACTTTCTGTGCCAYTGGAGCTTCTCCTTGAACACTTGAGCAATGAAGCTGCTCAAATATTCCCTGATGGCCAGTGCTTTGATTTTCTGGCAMATGCAGAATTAAGTGTCATGCAGCTGACATGACACAGGTTTTGCAAAGTGTGAAGCAGAGCTCGCACAAGATAATGCCTTGCCACRGGAGACTAAGTCAGGATGACTCAAAGCTTTGTCATCCACCTGAAGACTTCCCTCTTGAATTGGGAARCAGATCAGCCAGATAATAAGCAAACAGCATAAGGAACTTATCATGCACCATTACAGAGATGCTTATTGGACAAGCCAAGAATAGAACAAGTGCTATTTCCTCCAATATCCTATTAAACAAGCAGGGTATTGTCWTCTTATTTTATACCCAATCGATCAGTAATAAACAGTTACTAAAAAAACCAACCCAAGATAAATCCTGTTTMCCAGTTGTGTTTTTGCCCTTGCTGGTGCTGTACCTTTGAGCCTCCCTGAGGCAGCCTTCCAGTAGAGCATCCCATCCAGGAGAAGCCTCCTCTGGCCCATGTCATCCTTCCTGAACAAAAGCCCATTCTTGCATTTCCCAGATGATTTCAGCTCCATTTTGTGCATGATCTCCTTCAGTCTCTGCCCCTTCTCACACTCATTCACCATGGCATCTACATGGGTGATGGTGTCCTTAATCAAACCAAGGGCCTGGGTCAGCTCTTCATAGTCTCTAGTTCCAGCTAAGGGAAAAGAGAAGCAATCAGCCACATTTTCAATTCTGCAATACAAGACATGAGTCATCCAGATGTATTTTAGAATAAGGGTTCCATACTKGACATCTAACAGTATTTTCTAAGAGCTTAAAAGCTTAAAAATAAAATATAACAACCTAAAGCTAATGAACCAACAGGTCTAACTACTATGGGTTTGTACTTGCAGACTTTAAATGCTGCTCTTCTCCTCTGAGAAGAGGCTGGGAGAATTGGGATTGTTCAACCTGGAGAAGAGAAATTTCAGAGAGATCTAAGTGTGGCCTGAAAGGAGCCTACAGGAAAGATGGAGAGARATTATTTAACAAGGRTCTGGAGTRACAGGACAAGGGGGAATGGCTTTAAGCTGAAGAAGGGCAGGGTTAGATGSGACACTGGGAACAAATTCCCCACTGTGAGGCTGGGGAGGCCCTGGCACAGGTTGCCCCTGGACCTCTGGAAGTGCCCAAGGCCAGGTTGGACAGGGCTTGGAGCACCCTGGGATCATGGCAGGTRTYYCTGCCCATGGCAGGGGATGGAATGAGATGAACTTTAAGGTCCCTTCCAACCCAAACCAGTCTGTGATTCCYTTGACCCTCTGAGGTGAGACTGATCATCAGCCAACAGAGAAGTGAGAAAGCAGACAACAGACTGTCTGAGGTGAGAACATGCAAAACATGGCAGAAAATGGGCCAAGTCACAACTGTGAGGCTTGCAGCGACCATCCCACCTTCAGTGTTCTGAATGATGCGTTCCACCAGCACCGGGTACTTGGTGATGCGCTGGGTGACCAGCAGGATGCACTCCTGAACTCCCAACCTCCTCACRATGGAACAGTTCCCAATTTTCTAGAAAACAAGACAAACTTGTCACACACCCACTGTGCATGGTGCTGTTCTAATTCCCTTCCATTCATGTGCTTTCTGTCCCAAAACACTCCTGCACATTGGACACAGATCCATGAAATTAGCTGCACTCTTCTACTAAACTCTTCTACTGAAACTCCTGATAGCATTCAAAACCTTGCCTTTATTACTGGAAAATATCTTAGGTATTGTTTTCAACTACTGTTAACTAAATGTGGAGTCTACCAGGGAAACTTCCAAATCTGAACTGTCTGCCTATTGCTAACTTATTGCCCTTTATAACAGGGTCAGATCTTAAATACACAGAAAAGTTCTGTGGTTTTAAAACCAGACCCTACCACCTACCAGTCAAATTAGATCAATAATGAAGGAATTAAGTGTTTATTTTACCACTGTATGCTCCCCAATAGCCTGACCCACAGAAACACATTCCTGTTTAGAAAGGGAGCACTGTAAAGCACCACTTATTCTGACTGCAGGTACAGCACACACCTGGCAGCAGGAGAACACAGTACCAAGATYTTTCTCTACAAGGACTGAAGCTACATATTCTAAAACTCTGGTCACTTATTTAGYTGTTGGAAGTGAAGGGCTCTCACTTTAAAGGTGCCTGGCTCAGATGAGCTATAAGTATAGAGCTGTGCTGGAAAGTTCACACAGTATCACTTACTGGTGACTGGAAAATGAGAATATTTAGGCCCCTGCAAAGCCATCTGAGATTCAGGTTACAGCTTGGGCCATGTCTCTTCAGCCCTTCCTATTAACTSCATGTTAAGAGTGTGCAGAAAACCACCCTGGAGCCAATCTTCTGGCTTTGGAAAGATGATGGTGTGAGCAAAACCTGACTAGGAGTCCCTGCTTTTTCTACAGCAGCTCATCAACAGCATTTATCATTGATTTAATTTATTAACAAACCAATTTACCCTGATGGCCACACAGCAGGACAGAGCCCTGAATAGAACAAATACTCTATTCCCCAGTCCTAGGTGCTCTCAAGAGCTTGTCTCAAATGTAACACTTGCTAATTGTGGTTTTCTCTCCAAATAGTTCAAATTATCTAAAAAGAAGCTCACAACCCACCAAATAATGAGAATATGCCTCTAACCCTGCTCATTCACATTTGAGGGATCTTCAAGTACAAAACAAAGCCCAAAGCAGTATATATATAAAATATACAGAAGTATATTTTGCATAGTCAGAACTGGAGAATTCTGGTTACTGTTTACCTTTATTAAGTTTTGGAACTTCTTATTGCTTTGGAGCAGGTCTTTGTAATGGCTAACAGCTTCATTGTGCCCACAACAGAACACACCATATTTTTCCTTCATTCTCTCCCCGTTTTCACCTGAAAACTAATTTGGAAATAGAAGAATGAAAGACATGAATCAGTCAGAGTAAACCTATCTCCACTATAAACCCCAGGTTTAACATGGTTTCTGAGACATTTCTCCTGTATTTCAATTTCTTCTGTACCAGAAATGAGAGATTTATGCAGTGTGACATGTGAGGGCTTAGAATACCACAGGATAACCAAATATTAAATGATGGTTGTAATTATGAAAAATTTTAAAAATAATTTCTGGACCTTTGCACTTAAAAAGTCTGTGAACTGTAAAAGCTGAAGGGCAGGAAAAAAATGGACAAAATTGTTGCATCCACTCCATGCCAGAATGGTGCTAAAGCTGCCATGAGTTCAAAGGATCCTGACTGTATTTTTAAAAGATCAGAATGAATCTGATCTTTTAAAAGCCAAAAGAAAGTTTGGCTTTATCTGAAGGAGAGCCAAGTTTGGAATGGACACTAGGAATATGTTACTTTACTCTTGGAATAGATGAAAAATAGAACCAAACAAATCACATATCCCACAGCATGTATATGTACAWGCCCAGAGAACATTTAATGACCATTTCATGTCGTTTGTGACTAGATATATTCCTGCTCCCACATCAACTGGGAAGAGAACCATAAACCCAGGATGAAATCAATCTTTGCATCACATAACTTTACCCCCACAGGTAGCTTTTTAGAAGCTTTACAGTGTCAACATCATTGGTGGGATTTAATTCACACCTGTTTTACCAAGAGGTCTCCAATGTTGTGGATGATATAATTGCGGTCACTGCCTTCCTCCAAGGATTCCTTTCGTCTCTCCTTCAGCTGSAGCAGGAACTGCCCRTGCATCTCCAGCAGCTCATCCACACAGGGAAAGAGCTTGTTGATGACTGCATTTGAGAACTGCAGCTCCTCTCTCATGGCTCTGGAGTACACCTTCAGCATTATTTTCAGTGTCCTAACATGGTGCATTTCAGTCTGCATTAGTTCTGGGCAAGGGGAAATACAGAAATAAAATCAAAAGTCATTTATATGCTGTGCAGTGAGCAGTGAGACATAAGAGCAGACTCTGAAAGCCATGATCATCTTCTTCACTACAGTCTTTGCATCACTCCTGTGAAGCTCCTAAATTTGCCTTGCTAATGTCCCAACCCAGCAGTGACTGACCCTACTTATTTAAGGACATCTCCCAGTGGCAGCTGAGCTGTTCCCTAATTGTACAGCTGGGCTTTGCTGCTTACAGAGCCCCACTGAAACCCATGGGATGATTAAAGGCATTCACACAAGGAATTACACACATTAATGCAGGTAACAGACTCAAAAACCTTCACTCAGTTTCAGTTTTCAAGCACAAATCAAAATGGGAACCAACAAAAATGATTCCTGCTTTGTTTCACAGCAATGGCACTATGAAATAGAAAAAATTTTAAGAATTACAAATACTCTTACCATAAATTACATCTTGCCTTTTTATAACATCTTTCCTTTGCCTTTTTGCATAAGGCTGTTCCACTGCAAGACTCCAAGACTCTGCCTCAAACTCATGAGCATCTGTTTCTATTTCACTCCGGAGGGACACAGAATATGCATCTAGACCAAAAGCACATTCAATTCCAACAGTTATTAAATTGTTTCTCACCACATCCCTCTTTACCATCAGTAACAATAACAAGGGCAAAAGCACCTCGATGCTGCTTTCAAACCCGTGGGAGAAGTTGCATAACACTCCTGAAAAGCACAGAAATTCCATACCTTCCAGAAAAATGGAGTCTGCTGTTGAAGGTGCAAGCGAGACAACGTCATCTGAAGTCTGCTTAAATTTTATATAGCCTGAATCTCCTTCATCCATGTCTCCTGAAATTAGCCTAAATGGCCAAAGAAATTAAACCAGAACAATTAAAATAAAATTAAAAAAAAAAAAGAAATCCAACTTCTTTAATAAGCATCTTTCCTAAACTATAGTGCAATTATCTTACAATAAATAAATAAAATATCTCTGCACTCTTCAAACAGTTAAATCAATTTTGCAACTCCAACACCAAATTACTGCAGTTTAATTAGAGCAGCACGAGCAAAGCTTGTAACTTCTGGTATGACAAGTTACAAGGACATCACCTGGTGACAAGGCACAGCCAGTTCAGAGTACAAAGGGCACTTTCACTGGGAAGGGAGGATAACTGGGGAACATCAAAAGTAAATAGCTACTTAAAACAGCAGATAGCCTTGAGTTTGCCTACTATTTTAATGAAGGTATTCAGGAATTTAAAACACTGCTGCCTCCTACACCAGTCAGCACCAGCCCAACCTAGAACAGCTGAACTCAGACGAGATCACTGAATTTCACAGCAGTTCTCAAGACAAATACATCCACGAAAACCAAAATCTAGACAGAAACACTCAAATACTGCACTATTTTATACAATATCTTCTGTGACACAGGACAGAGGGACTAAAGACAAAACTGAAAAAAAAAAAAGCATTGTTCAGGGAAAAATCTTTCAGAATTAAAAGCTCAACAAAACCCTTTTGAGCTCAAAAACACAACATGAGCTCTCATTTTTCCTTTCACACCGGGGAGGTGGGGGGACAGCTGAAGCCAGTGGGATTAGAAGAGAAGCATTTTACTCACCCAAATTTATTAACAGCTGCAGCAGGGTTCAGTGAAGGCTGGGGATGTCCTCTCTGGGCGATAGTCATCCCGAGGTTCCGGGACAGTGCTGGGGTGCCATCCGGCCCCAGGAGAAGGCTTCGGGGCTGCTCCTTCAGAGAAGTGGCTAAAGAGGCAAAAATGGAATTGGTACTGAGAAAATGAGGCGTGCACTGCAGCTCGCCTGCTCTCAGCCCTCGCTCGGAATGCGGACGGAGGACTGACAGGATCTTGGATGTCAGGAGCTCGTTGTCCAAAAAAACATTCTCATTCCATTTTCTTGAAAAGGAACCACAAAAAGACAGCTCGGGGTGAGCTGGAATCGCATTGCTTCTGCCGCTGCTTTTTGAATTTGTATTCCCCATGCTCACCACTGGCTGCCCTCAGAGCTGGCACAGTAAAGTGGCCCCAGAGATGCTCTGTTTTTATACTACCTGTGATCCTTCTAGAAATGTAAAGCTGCCACTTAACTTACTGTATTGGCTAAATCAGCAGGTCTGAAGTGCAGGAAATTGGTCCCTACTGTGCCCATTTAGTGTGGAAATTGCAAAGTATCTTCTCCTTTAGTAAAACACCAGAACCTACACACAATTATTCACACCCCACCGTATAAGGGCACAGAACATTTCATGGCAAACAAGAAAAATCAGAGATCACAGAAAAAAAAACCTCACAAGTTCTTTGCAATGTTTATTGCTCACAGCAATTTATATCTGCATGCACACACACTGCACATAATAGATACCAGAGCTAAATTTAATTTTAATACTGTAGCTTTTTAATGCTTTTTAAATTGAGACAGACTGTGAACTGGGAAGATATTTGAAACTTTAATCACTATTACACAATACGTGGAAGCCTGTAATAGACTTATAAAAAATGGATACAATTATTTAGTACTAATGTCTGTAATAAATGATAAGGAACGGGAGACAAAATACATCCTTTTAAAAAAAGGAACTTCAGGGAAGTCAAAGATGAAAACTCAGCCAGACAATCTTTAGAACTGATCCCTGACAAGGTCTGTAGCTCTTTTTCAAAGAGCTTTTAAGGACATGGGAGTGGGATCTCGCAGATCCCTGAAAACAGGGCTCTGTCACTGCAGGGACAGACCCAGCTCCTCTCCCACACCATTTTCAGAAGGCTGCTCCAGGACCAGGGGGCTGCTGCTGTAGCAGTTCAAGGGGGTCTCCAGTTCCCAGATAAAGCTTATACATCCCTTTTCTAGTAAAAACACTGGGGTCCACCCAGCACTAAAAGTTCCCCTTTCTCAGCCTGCCCTCCTTAGTGTACCTTCACTAATAATTCTCTCTCCCACTTCTACCTGGCTCAGTGAAGCAGAGTTAAATCAAGGTATTTGTGGTTCTTGTCATGAAACAGGTTTTTCCACATTTTTTTATATCCCGTGCTCTATACCTGCTTGTTTCTCATTTCATCTTCATTGACAGAAGAATTGTTTTGGGGCTGCAGGGGAGGTTTCATCAATGACATTTAATAGAAATTATATCACCACATCTTTTCCTGCTGGAAATACTTTTCCCAAAACCTATTTGGGTTTGAAACCTGCTAGCTACACACACAGTACACTGTCAGTCTACAACAAACTGGGTAAACTGAGTCCCTTCCATCCCTCCCAAGCCCCAAAAGGAGATAAATTAAATATCTGAAAGATTTGCCCAGTCAGATTTCTTAAACAAAGGCTTAATAACCAATTCCCTGTGCTTCCATTTGGGGAAGTATTGAAATTATTGGCCACCACGTTCTCTTTCTGTGCTCCACAAGCCAGGAACATAAAGTTCTGTTACACATGGACAGGCCAGACCTAAAAAACTAAAAGGGGAGAGGGATGGGGACACACAACACAGTTTATACCTCTCTTAAAATGAATTGTTCTTTTACATGGAGACAATATCTTTGGGGTTTTTTTGCTGGGCACCGCAGTCTGCAGGGTTATGCTGTGGCTAACAACATACAATGCCCAGGCTATTAGCTGTTCCTTTAATTTCCAGCTTCTGCTTTTGACTGAGGAAAACGAGTGCTGTGTGCCTGGCAGAGCCTGCATGGCCCAGGAGCCATTTTCTGAGTTCAATTAGCACTGTCTGCACACTGCTGAGCCCCACATCGATCGCTGCTCCCCTCACACAGACCAGCCCTACAGACAACTTCTCCCTTTTTTCATCAGCCCTTGCTTCCTATTTTAGCCTCTGCACTTTCTCCTAAATGCACAGACCCACTCTGGGTAATGCAAACAGCCACTTATCTCCTTAGAACAATTATCCCCTGTGCTGCCTCTCGGGAGGAATGGTTTCACAAAGAGGACACCTTGCAATGCAAATGGTACCTGRAAACACCTGAAACACCCTGAGTGATGCTCAGACATCCAARTCAGCTGTGTCTGACACTCACCTGTYCTGTTAATGCAGACCTTGTAGCATCTTGTAAAATTAAAATGCCATTTAATACACCTGTGAGTGGGATGGTCTTTTCCAGGAGCAAAAAGGTATTTCAAAGCCTAGGCTGCAATACAGATGTTCTTTCTTCTTGGGTTTTTTTTTCTCCCAGATCCTTTTTCCTCACTTTGTTTCAACAAAGATTTATGTTCAGACCATTAGTACTAGCTTGTCTTAGAGATTTCTAGCAACCACTAGCTGCAGGCAAGTTTTAAATAGACAATTATGAAAATCTGATGTAAAACAAAGTTCACAGTTCTAGTCTTTTCAGAGGCCAGAGAATAGACAATCAATGAAAAACGAGCTTATTGATCCCTTTTCACCATGATATTTTGAGGTTACACAGCAAGAAGGCATAAAGAAAAATAAAAAGATAAAAAGATAAAAACACACAGGAGATTGCTAGGAGCCTCTAAGCCATTCCCAATAGAAAAAAAAATGAAACCATCTTATTAAAAGAGACCTTCTCTATACTTCAATAACACACCGTGTATAGCCTTTAAAACATATTAAAGAAAAAAAATGCAATTGAACAGATAAGCCTTGAGCACAGAAATCATTCTTTAGTACAAACCTGGGGAAATGCACTGGGGCGAACTTTGTGGAGATCCAGAAGGTCTGTGCTGCAAATCTTTCTGCTATAGGAAAAAATACAATATTCTTACACATCCAGACCAAACTTTCAGTCCAAAATGAATCAGATTTTTCCTGTCCTATAGCATTAACTGTTAGTGAAGATGATCACTGAGAATATAAAAGATTTAACACAATAACAGCTTTGATTTTTTCATGTGCCAGATGAATGACATATAGACATTAACACTTTGTATTAAATTCCACAAAGTATAAATCAGACAGAAATAGAACCAAAACTGAAACTGCAGCTGAATTAAATCTATGATAATTAATTTATGAGATGAAAGCAACCCCTTCATGTTGACAGTCTTCACTTACACTTTGCTGTTGTTTAATTCCTAGTAACACTGACTAAATTAATCCAGCCACTTTCAACCAAAATTCACACTGTCCACTGCATCTTTGGTAATCTTTGCTAAACTTCATCCTTCTTGCAACACTAGGATATTAAAAACCATTGAGATACAAGTTATCAAAGATGCAAAGAAATAAAATAAATAATACAGGCTGTAACCCCATTGGGGTTCCAATTTCTGACTGAATTCTTCACCCCATTTTGTGCAACCACTCCCTCCTGCTCTCTTCAGGAGTGGTTTGTTAGAGCTGGTTCAACCATGAAGTTTTGGGTAGTGGTGAAGAGTGGAAATGAAAGCATCAGAGCAAATGAGTTTTTCAGTTTAAAAGGGAAATTCACAATGCCCTGAGATGTTTAAAATTATATATCAAAACCCCCACAAGAACATTTCTGCCCTCAGAAGAGTTACATTCTATATCACCAATGGATGAACACACTTCCTCTGGCCTCTAATTGCTCAGGTCTGAGCTGCTCTGCTCTCCCTTTTCCCCCTCACAGTACTCCCTAATCTGCTATCAGTCTCTGAAATCATCAGCACTTGCAGGTTAAAACAAACCAAAACTCCCTCAAGTATTATTAGTTATAAGGAGGAAATTATTTTCAAAACCAATACCAGAACAAAAAACCTGAACAGACAGACATCTATGTGAAACAACCTGTGACCTTACATGCTATCACAGGCACCATGGTGACAGAGATAAAAAATAAACAGCAAGGCCAGGTTCATCACAGTTCTCAAATGAAATCACTTATTCTGCATTTTCCAGCTTAGAAATAATACACACAACTCTTGCTACCAAATTCCTCTCCACTCCTCATGTTCTTCCATCAGCTTTGAGATGGCACAGCAATCAAAGGTACCACATAATTCAATTATATTCCCCAAAAAAGTATTAGGTTTGAGCACTCTTAGGGGTTAGTCACAGGCTAAGTAATTCACAGTATGGCAATAAAACATTTCACTTTAGTTTCCCTCCACACATTATAATTAATTACTATAATAACAAGTTAATAACTACTGGATGCCTCGAAGATGTGGGGCAAGATTCTGTACTGATGCAAATTAAACTACTCACATAAATCAAACTTAATATGTCAAGCCTTGTCATTATAAAAGAAGAAAAAATGTTAAAGCCCACCTTGGGTCTGATGCTGCTGCATTCAGTCAGCAAACTCTTGCAGTTCTTGTGGACATTCACTGCACAATCTGAAATGCACACACACAAAGAAAGTCTTAATTATTCTTCTTTCCTGTCAAGGGAAAGGAATAATGGCACACAAAGGATCTTAATTTTGGAAGAGGTGCAGAGTAAGCTCAGGTGTTGTGGCAAGCATCCTTGTTGTGCATGTTCTGGTCTGGATTCTACACCAAACCCTTGAGTTTTTTCAGTAAGACTGCACCACTGAGTGCAATTCACACATGCAAGAACCAAGAGCCACTCTGGAATGCACGAGCAGTTTTCTGCCCAACCTCCACTCCGTGCAGCACAGCTCTCCTCATCTTTGCAAAGGCCATTTCCATGTCTCTCCATCCAAAACTGATACCAATCAAGGGGGCAGCAATTCTTTGGCTCCACAGGAAGAGCTGCCTTTCTGCACAGACCATTGCTGGGAGCTGCAGTAACTACAGCAAATTAAAGATCAAAACACTCTCCAGAATCATCAGAGCATTACCAGCACCACAGCATTACCACCCTTCCAGCTGCTCAAAGGAATTGTTCCCAGATACAGAAACCAAAGCAGCCCTCTCACCCAAAAGCCATAAAACTATTAATAGTATAATAAAATCCAATCTCCTTTTTTCCCTCCTGATAACTACTTATTGAGAAAACAGGAACTGACAGTGCCAAATATTTTCTGCAGCCTTTCTGCCCATCAGTAAAACAAGATCCTTCATCAAAAGCAAAGCAGGACACCAACAACTCAGTAAAGGACACCAGGATTTGCCTTCTGCCAGACATGCCTGTTAAAAGAGAAATAGAACAAAACTGGAAAGACCAACACTGCATCTGCCAGAGAAAAGCCAGTTTATGTTTAAAACACAGAGGAAAAACTATTTAAGGTCTCTTCAGAACCACCCCTGCCTGGCGCCAGGACTGGGGATCTGCTTTAAGGCTCCTGGCCAATCTAGAGAGATGCTCACTTGTGCTTTCCATAATTTCAGCAGAAGCCAGAGAACAGGACCAAAATACTTGCTTGGCTTTAAACACAAATAAATTAATAAAGATAAAAAAGCAAGACTGAGAAAAAGACTGAGCGCACAGACCTGCAAGATGCTCACATGTTATACAACTTCCCCAAGTGTGGGAAATGAAGTGCAGAGTTCTGCCTCCAAGTGCCTGCCACACACAAAAAACAACAAACCTCCACAAAAACTATCACCTCCCACAACTTCTCTTATTTGGGATATTCCTACCACTACCACACCCCACGCCACAAACCAAAAGGCACCACATCTGATTTCAAATGTATGTGCTTCTGCAAATGCACGAGAAAAATGTATCAAAATGATCACTTATTAAAACTTTGTAGATAATAACACATACATTCATTTATTTCAGCAGTGATAAGGCCTCCACCTACCACGAGGGCATGAAGAGCTTGTTAAAAGACATGCCTCAACAACAAACAAGTAGTTGACAATGGAAATCCCTTTTCTCCCGAGACAAAGAAACAAACTGTAGGACAAAAATCACCACACAAAAGGAAACAGAGAAAATTCTCCATGACGTCAGGCTGGGTTGGCTTCAAGTCCTGATCACAGATGGGTTCCCTTCAGGGCAGAACAGGCAGCCCAATGGATGCCTGATACTCCTACAGCCACTGCCTTCCCACACGGTCCTGAAATCCACTTAACTCATCTAGAATTCTGTAATTTAGTCATCTAGAAACATCAAATTTTAACCAGCTATTCATATTCCCCAACACTTACCCATTTCCAGTGATTACATTCAGTAATTCTTTTCCTATCAATGATTAGTAGGACCAATTCCACTTGAAAAGGTTGGGTTCCTTGTTAAGGTAACTGTAAAAGGGCTCTCACTTAAAAACATATTTCAATTTTAAAATCATGCTCCAGCTCTGTTAAAGATAACAGCTTGTGGCACTCTCAGTAGGCATTTTTCACTTAATCAGCTGACATATCTAATAATGTTGTGTATGACTTCCCTCCACTGCTGAAAGGTTCTTTACACAACAGTGGAGAACATACTAGAAAACAGGAAAATGCTACAGAAAAGCTGCAGGAAACTGCAGCTGAATCCAAGGATCTGATTCTCCAAGAGACTGTTTGAAATGCATTTACTTAGTAATTTCAAAGTGGCATTATTTTTGCCCATATAAGAGAAATCTCAAACCTGCCAGAAGACTGTTTTATAAGCATACTTCATTTTATAAAACATGCTCCAGCTTCCTCTGTTGAACATTCTGCAGTGCTGAAGGAAGGCCACTCTAAATCAGGATGAGAAGGAGCTTTTGAATACCAGGGACTGCTTTTTCCTTTTTATGCATGTAAGATTTCTGCATTTATTCCTATTACTCTGCATTCTTACTACATCTCTCTGAAAATGGTATCAGAGAACTGCAGGGGTGAAAAAAAACCAGCAAAGAGAAGAATGAGGGACATGAGGGACAGCAAAGGAGGGACAGGAACCCGCACACATGGAGGTTGATGTTTCAGAGCAGAGATACACATGAAGGGTTGTTTACAGGTATAGAGAAATACCAGATCTCTAACAGGTGTATAGAAATACCAGATTTCTATCTTTTCCAGAGTAAAGCAGCATCAGTAAACTCAAACTGACCAAAAAATCATTTTTGCATTTATCGTCAGTAGCATTTGGTCTTATTCAGATCAAGAATTTGGGAGGGTTAAAAAAAAAAAAAGAAAAAGAAAAAGAAGAAAGGACAGTTCTGTCAGCAAGCTCTTCCCAAACTGAGAGGCACAGAAGATATTCCTGAGAAAGGCAGAGATAAAAACTCAAGAGGACTGTAGCCAGGCCCTTCCTTGTCTTCTCCTCACTCAATCACTCACTGAACAGCAAGATTAATTTGGAAGGGGAAAACAGACCCTCCAAATGGTTTCATCTTGATACAGACTATGCAGAAGGGCTGCAGCTCTGGCCAGTGCTGACAACACCAAAGTGCCAACACACCAAGACAGTCCAAGGATTTGGGTCCACACTGCATGGAAACTGAGCAAAGCCACCAGGGCTGTTCTGAGCTTTAACCAACAGGTTTGGAATTAAGGCTGAGAGTTTTGGGAGCATCACATTATCCCAGATCTGCTTACCACAGGAACTGTCACTCACTTGAAGCATTTTGCAGGGGTCTGTGCCAAAAATGACCTAATGAGTGACTAAAGTAAGGATCTCAACCAGCAAAGAAATATTTAAGACTAAAAGGCTCATAAACATCAGAAAGGATCTTGTTCATACCTGAGAGTAATTAATTTATTATCTGGTATAATAAAAAACCTTCTCTTATTAATGAGATGTTTTCCCGATGGCTCACAGAAAGTAATTTACAACCTAAGAGCATTTTATTGGACAGCACATTACAACACCCAAAAGCATCACCTTGCTCACAGTATGAGAGGGCAATAAACCTGGCTGGAAAGGGGCAGGCAAAGACATTTTTTCCCCCAGCTGGAACAACTTCCAGGGGATCAGACACTGCCAATGTCCTATAATGTCTTCCAGAATTGCATTCCAGGACAGATCTATGACTCACCAGACATTATGAGCACTGTGACCCTGACCTTTGGTCTAGAACAGTAGTGCCCAATGAAGTAACTCTTAAAAGGTCATTTGCAAACAACAACTCTCAGACAAAAATGCTGTGATTACTTTAAAATTCAACTATTGACTTTCTTTATCTCAAAGACTTTTTTTTTTGTTTATTTTTTAAATGACAGATTAAAAAAAGAAAACCACTTTAAAGCAGCTAAGTTCAAGCAGGGACAGATTTTAACAGTGGTTCTAATGATACAAGGAGTTCAAGGATATATTCACCACCTATGAAATCCAACCAGCTGAAGAGAGCCAAGGACAAAATAGCTTCCTTGTGAAATTAGTAATTTTAATTTTTTTCCCTGTTCTCAACTGTCCAATGCTTCAGGGATCAAAGGGAATCTCTTCCCTCCTTCCTCACCCTTACACCACACAGGGAACTCCTCCCTCTTGAACTGACAAAGGAAACACCCCTCATGTGAATGATTAACACTGAACATAAACTCTGCATTTATACACAGAGATGCACAACACAACGGCCAAGAAACATTTCAAACCACCCCAAAAGCATTCCAGAAAAAGCAGAGTGACTGTGCTAAAACTTCTCAGGAAAGAGGAGGAGTTTCAGTGGAACATGAGGAAGTTTCTGTACTGGGTAAATCCAGGTCAGGTATCTTGAGGAACTCGGAGCAGATTTAACTTTGTCCTAGTGGCTCCAGTGGTTGGTGTTTACTTGTTTTCTCCCTTGTCTAATTACGTAGAGGCAGAAACCAAAAACTGGAAGGGTGCAGGGAGATGAGATACTTCACATTCTGAAACAGAGACAGTCCATGCCAGAGAGCAACAGCACTAAATTATCAAGTTTCAGCCTCCCTGTTAGAACATTCCTCTTTGTCTCCAAAACAACCTATAATTACTTGCTCACTGTATCTGGTTTTATTGTCAAAATATCCATTGGATGAAGCAGAGAGAAGGGTTGTGTGATTCCCAACAGTGCAAATTCTGGTGGCCACAGGGTTTTCTTTAGGCACAGAAACACATAAACAACCAACAGTTCTGGTTTTTAAACAATGCCAAGTAAAATCTGCATGTTATCTTTAAAGAAATGTGAGTCCTAATTCAATGCTGAACCCTTCCTCCAGTCTATGATACAGAACTGAAGCAGCAACTATGACAATCATAAAAGGTATTTAAAATATTTCATAGGTAAACAGTAGGTGGAACTACAACACACAATGTCCGATGGCTCCTGTTGGAGAGCCATGTTTCACAGGTTTCTTTAATTTTACCGTGCCAAAAAGAAACTATTACTTTTACAAATTTCAACAAAAAGGGCCAAATAAAAAAGCCTCCCATAAAACTCTCTTAAGAGGGGAGTGAAAAGGAACTAAGCAGCCCTTTTTTTCTCATGGTGACACACCAAATCTTCAAATACTGTTCAGAAATTATGCTTGTTTATTAGAGCAGCAAACCCAAATATAGTACCAGAAACATTCAGAAAGCTGTTTGTTCGAATCACTGCCTCTTCCCCTGCTCCTCCTCCAAAATCCATCACCACTCCTAGCGTTTCCTTTCAGCACACACAAGCTAAGCTGATACCATCTCACGCTCCTCTCCCCAAGGAGCCAGAGCCCTGGAATATTTAAAATGGGTCAGTATTCGCAATTGTGGACAAATGGAAATTTTCACCGCTTTTTCCCTAACGCATTTAAGGTCTCTTCATGCACATCCCAGACTTTTCTCGCTGCTGCAGCACCAGTACACACAATGTGTGTAATAACCGAGAGGACGAGGTGCAGGATTTAATGACCACAAGGATGCTCAGACTCAAGCTGTGCCACAAAAAGAGCCGGTTTCACAAAGGCTACAGCCGCTCGCCTCCCTACCGCACACAGCAACATTTTTCACTCTTTCCGTAGCCCTTTAAAGAGCTTTCTATTGTAAACACTGCATCTTTCAAGCTGCGTTCCGTCCCGCAGCTGAAGCCCTGAGCTGCAAAGGTCAGGATGGCAGTAAACCTGTGGGACTGGGGCAAAGCGAAGATCAACCCGCTGCCCTGGCCAAACGCCGGGACCCTTTGGAGCCCTCAGAGCCCCCGCTGCCCCCACAACGACCGGGACCGGGCGGTCCCTGCTCCGCGGCCCGGGGAAAGGGCTGCCGGTGCCCGGGGGCTCGCTAGGGCCGGGGGGAAGCGGAGCCGGGGAGCGGCGGGCGCGCTGACAGCCCGGTCTCTTACCGGACTCCCCGGGGAGCCGCCGGTTCCCTCTCGGTCCCGGGAGCCGCCGCCACAGCAACAGGAAACGCTCCCGTGTCCCGGAAGGAAAAGTGGGGATGAGGGTGCGCCTGCGCGCCGCGGCACGGCCGGGCAGGGTCCGGGCCCCTCGGGGACAACGCAGGGACAGGCAGGGGCCGTGCCTTCCCCTCGGGGAGGGCACACACAGACACCGGCAGCCCGCGCTGTCCTTTCAGGGAGAGTGCACGAGCACTTGCAGCCCGCGCTTTCCCCCTCAAGGGAGGGCACACAGATACCCTGAACTCGCGTTTTCCCTTCAGGGAGAGCACACGGATAGCCTTAACCCGCGTTTTCTCCTCCGGGAGGGCACATGGACACACTTAACCCGTGTTTTGGTCTCACGGAGGGCACAAGAACACCCTTAACCCGCATCTTCTTCTCAGGGAGAGCCCATGGACACACTTAACCCGCGTTTTCCTCTCAGGGAGAGCCCATGGACACACTTAACCCGCGTTTTCCTCTCAGGGAGAGCCCATGGACACACTTAACCCGTGTTTTCCTCTCACGGAAGTCACAAGAACACCCTCAACCCGCGTTTTCCCCTCAGGGAGGGCACACGGACACCCTTAACCCTGTGCTTTACCCCCAAGGAAGGCACTGGCCACCCATATCCCGCTCTAACCCCTCAGGGAGGGTATGAGCATCCTTAGCCCACAGGCTTCTCTCGGGAAGGGCACACAGACATCCTCAGCCCGTATTTTCCCCTCAGGGATGCCACGAGCACCCGCACCCCGTGCCCAGGGAGAGCACACGGCCACCCTTTTCTGCTCCTTCCCTCGGGAAGAGCACACCCAGCCCTGACCCACGCTTTCCCCTCACGGAGGGCATAAGCACCAATAGCCCACACTTTCCCTTCAGGAAAAGGCTGCGTTTTCCTTCAGGACGGGTTCGACTGTCCGTAACCTCCGCCTTCCTTGAGGGAGAGCAC
>CADDXX010001019.1:106068-126990 GCA_902810485.1 Alauda arvensis | reverse complement strand
CATGCCATCTAATGACTTTTAAAAATAAAGATGTGTTTTAAACAAGCAAAATCAAATCACAAATACCAAAAGGAGTGCTAGCTTGAAACTATCCATCCTCTCTTGGTAGTTGAAGGAACTTATAATATTGTCTTTGCACCCGTAAAACTGGTGCTGAACAAATCATTTTTGGAGGTTTATTTATGTAATTTTATAGAAATGTATATTAATTCATCTCCAGGGCCAAGGCAGAATTCACTGTCATGAAATATATTTGGTTTTTATTGTTGAAATGAAATGCTATTTGACACTAATTGAAGCTACTCAGCAAAAGATCCACTGCATCCTCAAAATCTAGCAACCTACACAAAACAGTTTTACTTCTGCAAATATATTTCCTTTTGGCATTTTATGGAGTTTTTGGTTTGTTTGTTTATTAGTTTGGGGGGTTTTTTCCATTTGATTGGCTTAGTAAAGTAATTGAATAGAGGATAATATTCATTCAGGCTGTTAAACTGTACCAAAGCAAATTTGAGATCCCTGCAGGGGCTCCCTTTCCTCGCTATGAATAAACTCAGAGCTCCCTCTAGTGAGAGTTTCAAATACTATTTTTTTTTTCTCTCAGCAGGACGTTTTAAAGTAAAAACCAATATTCCATCAGCCCATGAAGTAAAAATACCTGAATGAAACGTGCTGTGGACACACACATGTGTACATGTRTGTAGTCCTAAAAAYCATCCRCTGGTGAGACCTGGGTCAGTGTTTTTYTCTGTTTACAGTGATGGCATAAACCACWATAYTGATTTRTCTTGAAGTAAATTATTGTAAAGTATCTCTGAAAGGCTCTTATTTGAAAACCTTTTTCAAATAATCTTGTGTAGGTTAAGTCTTTTTGGAAAGGTTAAAAAAAATCTTAAATGCTTTCCATGTAAATGTCTGCATTTACAACAGAGAGCCGTCTGCTGCTTCTTTTTCTTTGAACTGACTTTCCTGTGGGATTGATTAAAATAAATACAAATTTTATAAATATAAATTCTGTAAATTTCATTACTTTTTAAGGAATTAGAGTTGGTGCAGTGGCATCCTGGAACAAATCAGGAAAAGAAATCTCTGGAATTGCTACCTTTTAARAGAATTCTCAGTTATTTTTGGATGAAAGATTTGGACCATAGGAAAGCTACTGTATCAGGAAGTATCTACACTGTTAATAAAAATGAAATATCTGGTTTTGGAGACTTGGGARAAATAGAATTAGGTCTTATAGTATTTTTAGGAATAAGAGTTTGATTTAATTGGCTGACTTAGCATCACAGAAAACTTGTTAGGGAAAAGAGGGATATATTCCAGTATGGTAGGAATTCACAGAATTAGTTTTTAAACCCATTTTCTTTTTCTCACTTTCATTACTGTTCATCAAGTTTTAAAATGAAATAAAAGGAATAAGAGTTAACAACTGTACAATCCAAATTCAGCTCTAGAGAAGATCAGGCCTGAGTTTATGATTCCAGTTCTCTACCAGTCTCTCACTAACTAAATTGTCTATAATTATTTTTTTTTAAATCAGGTCTTCTACTTTTTTTTCCCTCTGGATACTGACATTTAGATTCTAAAGTAGTTACAGATAACCTCAGTGTTAACATTTGCCCCAATCCAATTTTTCCTAATTATCCACCTTTGACAAGGAGTTTATGAATTCATAATTTATGAAAACTAATTTTTATTTTCTTATAGCTCTAGTCTCTCAAGAGAGTTTAAAATTAATGTTCTCCTAACAAGGGAAGAGGCTGTTTATAAACAGCTTTGTTTCAAGGGTCAKATTACACCATGTTTTCTAATGATTCAAAATATTAAGCAGAAACCTCTGAAATTCCAGGTGTCTCCTGTCTTCCAGAGGTTTATTTTTTTCCCTCTCCTATGGAAGTTATTYTGGGAGCCACTGCTTTGTATAAATTATTAAATGTTTATCACAGCAACAATTTTCACTCAGCTGGAATAGCAYGACATCAAATACCTTCTCCTGTGGTCACATAAATATTCAATTGGTGTGAAATRGGCTTTGGGAGAGCAGAGATTTGAATTATTTCTTATCCTTTCCAGAGCCTTCACCAYGATGTKRTGGTGTTTGGTACTGGGAGATGCARTTCCATGAACAGCCAAGGAAAAGGGGAGGAAAACCAAGGACTGAATGCCCAGGTGTGGGTAGGATGCAGACAGATCCAAAGCCAGGAAGGCTCAGAAATAAAACTTTTGAAGTTTTTTGAAAATTATAATATCCCTAATATCTTGTCTCTCCCTTACTCCACTGATTGTTAAAACAGGGCTTTGTTGATCCCTAGATGACAAAACTCATGGATCATGACAGTTTTTATGCATTTTTTAAAGTATGTAGTTTTTAAATTGTTCCTTGCCATTACTTGTAACTGGATTATTTTCTGGTTTCTAAGGGAGGCTACATGGATACACTTCATGGGTACTTCAAGTYCTGTCTCTTACCTTTTCTGACAATAAATCCATCTCTGTGCATAAAACACTCCAGGTGTTAGGCTGACACAGCTCCACAAGCACAGGGGTAGTGTGAGCAATCCCCTGGGAATGAGGAAGAACAGTACCTGTGAGCTGTTCTCTGAGCATTCAATTCTTTTTATTTTTATCAGTCATTCCCAAATATTCCTATACTAAAAGAAATACCCCATGGCATAAATAACTCAGATAAATAATTCTGTATTGATTGATATATCTGAAATAAATAGAAAGCTCTGCAGGCAGTTGCAGCAGGATGCCTCTCCCAAAATCTGCATCTCAAAGCATCAAGGTAAAACTGCCAAGTGCCTCATGTTCAAACAGGGAGTTCCTGCACAGGGGTGTCAGTGAGCATTTTCCTCCCACCATACYTTGAGCATTGTTTTGCACATTTGATTTCTCCAGCACTGACAGAATTACAGAAATAACAGACAGAAACAGATCCAACCATCCCAGGCCATGTGCCTTTACCTCAGGTTCTCACCTGCTGCTCTGCTCTGCAGACTCAGGCTCCTTTCTGCAGCACAAACACTTTCCCCACTGTGTCTCCTTCCCTGCAGAACAATTCATCAGCACCACGATGAACTGATTCATGCTGTTACCATTTTTCCTGCTGCATGCCACCAGGGAAGTGCTCCAGATACATAATGCTTGCAGCAATTGGAATTATTGTCCTTTTTTTGTGTACATTCCTCACAGGACAAGCAGTTTACAGGGAGTGTGATGAGATTTTTCTTTATGGATATGGAGAAGAAAAAAAAAAGGGAGGCCAGAGCCATATAACTTTTAAAGGAGCAGTGTAAAACTGCTCTTATTAACTCAGTGTATTCGTCAAGCTAGATTTGTTGGATGGAATTTGAAAGTCTCTCTTCTACCAATCCCCATCAGCCTTAGGGATCATGCAATACTGCAYTGCTTTGACTTTCTGGGTTGAAAGTCAAATCTGGGTGATTTTGTTTTGTGGGTGAGGTAAAAAAATGTAGTTGGGAAAAAGAGCAGATATGTGGCCAAAGAAATCCAAATAAGAAGAACTAAGAGGTTCTACACAGGATTAGCTTGAAGTTGATGAAAGACTTGGCTGTCAAACCTGCAGTAAGCAACAAGAGAGGGTTCATCTCTAAACCAATGAGCTGACGACCCAGGAGACCAAATCTTCTTAGAGACAAGACAAGAAATTCTTCCTTAAATCCAGGAAAAAATCCCTAAATGATAGCTTTTTTTTTAAAAACTGTAATTTTAGACTATGCAGCTAAGGACTATGTCAATTCTTGTTTCTAAAAATATGTAGCACTGTAACTCTTGAGGCTCCTTGTGCTAAGAACAGGATACTCAAGAAACAATGAGCACATTTGCAGAATAGGTCTACACAGTGAAAACAAATGAGATGATGGATAGGTTCATCACTGCCAGTGATTTTTATTGGTTGAAAAATGAGGCTGCTAATCAGAYATATGTTGCAGCAGTTTGATAGCTGGTACCACAGAGTTAGAGGAGAATAATCTTTCTTGCTGTTTTGCTTCAGATAAAATGTGAAATAAGAAAATTGAGATGTGTAATACAAGAGAAAAATATCACACTGTAGAAGTTTGCCTAGCTGAAAAGTTTTTATAGGTATGTGAATTGGATGCTGCTATTAAAATTCTGGTTTTCCTCTTCACCTGTTTCTTCACATTAGTATTTTCTTTATAATCTTTTTGCATTATGATGTTAGGGGGTTTTAGCAATGGATATTTCACTCATTTTTGCACTTCTATACAGGTATGTTCCAAGGATTCCAGTGTATACCAGGCACAAGAAGGAGGAACTCTTTAGTATTCTAGTTTAGCTTTTGACCCAAATATTTAACAACAAAATTGAGTTTCTTTGCTGAGGAAAAATAATTTTTACTAAACATCTGGACTGTAAAGTTTCTTTGTTTTTTTTTTCCTTCATGTTAGCTTGATAAATTAATCTCAAAGTGCAAAAGTAACTCCATTCAGGGAGATGATCAGGATGTAAACATGAATCTATAGAAGTAATCTAGAAGCTTAAAAGTCACCATGCATCTGCAGAGAGCTACAGAATTGAATCCCAAACACTTTATATCAGTCAGAAAACACAGCCAGATCCATGGATATAAGAAAATTCTATCTATACTGAGAGAAAATGTCTCTTAAATTACCATAGAAATGAAATATTAAAATATGGAAATCAGTGAGATTTCAAGAGTTTGTGTCTTAGCAACACAAGGCAAAATCTTTATCAATATGTTGTTCAGTTTTTTAAATTCATCTACTACATACTTCATCATGCTCCAAAATCTGCTTTCTAGACCTTCTCCATAGTGACTGAGGGCTCCATGAGAGATAATCACTTTGCTACTTTCTGTGGCAAAATTCTCACTGTTTTCAGAAAGATCAAAAAATTTGGAAACAGCTTTATTGCAAATATTGAACAAGATGAATTTTGCATTGCAGAACTTCACGTAGTACAGAACTGCTCTTCTTGAGAGGTGGACTCAACAATTCTGTAAACGCTGATTTTTCATACTATTTAAATGTATTAYATAAAAATTGATAGCAAAATAAGTAAGAGAGGGAGCATAATGTACACTGCTCTTCTATTTCATAGGCCATTCCAAAGGTGTCAGCCAAGGTTTCTCAAAGAAATGGATMTGCCCTAGAACCTGACAAAGGTTTAGACCATCACAGTGGAAGAACTACATTTGCTTTTTGCAGATTGCATGTTTATTAATGGCTAAGTTTATAGTTTTTATTATACTATCTTTTTTTTTTCCCTTGGCTGACCTTCAGGGTATAGCTTTGGTTTTAATCTCTATGAATCCACTCTACATTAGAGCTTGAAAATAAACAACAAAGATTTTACTCAACCTCTTTTTTTAGCCTGCTTTTAGTTTGCCAGAACTTGTTGATCAGCAAGAGTCAGCTGGCTGACTTATTTTGCCATGCAACATCTATAGTGCTGTATCTCAGCAGGAAAAATCTGTTCTCAGCAGCTTTCCTAAAATTGCAGGAGTGCAGAGGAATGCCTCATCTATTACCTTCAGTGTGCAGATAGCCCCTGGAGACAAAAAGAAAAAAAAAAAGAGAGTGATGTACACAGCACTATAGCTTCTGCATCTTTTCTTAAACTAACAACAAACCTGCAAATTCCCAAACCAACCCAAAATGTGGTCAGCTGTCCTGAGGAGGAGGTAAGTTTATTTTTTCCCCTTATGGTATCAATTGGATGTGTCAGCTGTGTGTTMTGTAAGACCAACATCTGTTATACTCTAAAAAAAAAAGTGCTGGGGAATACCTCACCAGTTGGGATGCAATTTTTATTTTTGCTACCTTTCTACAAGAGCCTATGCATGGATGTATTGGTTTATATGGTTGTTTAATATGTTGTTATAGTGGAAAAACATTCTTATAAAAAAATAAAAGGTGTGTATCCATCTTGGTTGCTTAACTACACTGATGTAGACAAAGAAGTACAACTTTATAGTACAGGCTGGCCTGTAGTAAGGGGTAGCATTTATGTAATTGTTTAGCAGATGGTATAAGACAAGCTCCAGTCACTTGTGGGGAAGTTCTGCCTTTACTGTCAGAAGAAATCTGAGAGCACACAAATGGAGCCACAAGCTTTCCACAGAAGGAATGCTGTAGTGACCTGTGCTAGTTAGGTGATTGAATAAACTTCTGATGAGTAAATAATGCTTGTATACCTAAATGGAGGCTATATACTGCTAGATGCAGGCTAGAATATTTGACTGMATGAATTTAGGAGGACCAAAATCCCCAGATTATCCCCTATTGTGGTAGAAAAAAAAATTTAAAAATTAAACCCAAAACATTCTGCAGGAATTTAATGATGCTATCATAAAACTTATTCAGAATCCAGAGAGAATAATGTGAGCAGAGAGCAACAAGGAAAGAAATAAAAATCTTTAAAGTTTGACTCTTCTGTTGTCTGGAACAAGCCACTTGGCATACACTGTAGAGAAAGGGGAAATTAGAACACAAATAGCATAGAAATGGGCCACATCAGGCTTGAATGTGTAATTTAGTATCTTGTAAAAATTATCTGCAGTAAGGTTGAGTCTCCTAAGTTTTATAAAATACATAAAAAAACCCCAAAAAACTGGTGATGTAACCTGAGGATATGATGCGACGACAGGGATGGAGGTGATTTAACACCAACTTAACTCACAAGGCTGAGRTTTAAACGCAGCTGTTACCGCGTAAGGGAGATGCAATTTTCACTTCGCTGCCCTTCACCTCAATAGGAACACCTGACATCTCCTGAGGGGAGATAACAGGATGGGATTAACACAGCCAAGGCGGTGACGGGGCTGGGGCCAGCGGKGTCCACAGGAATCCCCTTCCCCGGGGACACAGCCACCAGCCCCGCGCCCGCCCCTCGCCACCGGGAGCCGCCGTTCCGCCTCCCCTCACGCCGCCGCCATTCCCGCGGCCTCCGCTGCGCGGCAGGCCGGGCTGGGCCGGGCCGGGCCGGGCCGCGCCGCTGGATCCCGCCCCCCGCCGCCGCAGCCGGCGGGCTGGCAGCTCCGGGGCCGCTCTCCTCCAGGATGGTTCACCACTCGGGCTCCATCCAGTCCTTTCGCCAGCAGAAAGGTCAGTAGGAACCCCGCGGTGCCCGTGGCGGTCATGAGGAGGTTCGGTGGGTGCCCCGGGGAGGGGGCGCAGGGCTCTGGCCGCGGCTGCCGTGCGGAGTCCCCCGGGGGTGCCGGCTGCGGTCTGTGTGCCTGCCTGCACACACCGCGGGCTTCGCAGGCGGGCTGCAGCCCGGCTCCGGCTCTGCAGGCGGGCTGGTGCTCTGGGGTGATGCTCTGGGATGATGCTCTGGGATGGTGCTCTGGGATGATGCTCTGGCGGGTGCCAAGGAACGCGGCTGCAGCCGAGGACCACAGACCCGTGTGCCCCACAGCACCGGGGGCTGAGGGGCCCCGCTCCGGCCTCGGCCCCGCCCCGCCTAAGTTTTCCTTCCAGAAAGGCGGTGCTGCTTTGGTTCCCAGCTGGTGTTGTACAGGTGAATCTRAAGATGCCGATGKGCGTGATGCAGACAGGTCGTTCAGCCTCTGGAGTTCACTGCRGTTGTTACTGGGTTTGCTTTAGGTTTTAGTCTTTGTATCATCCTGTTATCCGAGTGCGAAAGCAGAGGAAGAATATTGGCTGTAATTGTGAGCAGGGCTCTGGTGTTATAAGTGCAGATACAACTTTGGTTCAGTCTAGGTATTGCGTTGGGTTTTTTTGTCTGGGAATTTAATTGTCAAACAGAAGCTCTTTGCTGATCAGCAGATATCAAGGTGAATTTCCAGTTGTGATTACCTGTATTGTGTTCATGTTAGAAAAAAGGTAATTCTCTCAATGAACTTTATTTTTTTTTCCTTGATCATGGAACCAATATTTTTACTGTATTCTTTCTCTCTAATTCTACTTTGATGGATCAGATGAACCAAGATTTCTCTTGCTTTTTCTCTTTCAGTCATTGACAAACTTTATTTATTTTTTTTATTCTTACAGAGCAATATATCATAAATTATTATAGGAAATGGTATTCTTTATACATAAATCATGAGGTCACTTATTGGATTTTGCCTCATTCAAGTTCTTCTCTTTGACTCGTTAGTTGAAAATAAATAATTCAAAGCACTTTTTTCATTCTGGTAATCCCATAATAAATTTACTTCCTTGCTGTAGAGGTTTTAGTGCCAGTCTTGTGTGCAGTACTGAGTGGTGTTGTCTCAGACTGAAAAAAGTCTGGTTTAGTCAAGTTCAAAGGTAATTAATTAGTATAAAAACGTATTTTTTCAGCTGTCAAGTCTACATTTATAAAAGCACTAGAAGCCTTGAAGCCACAGTGTTAGCCCTTACTTTCTCATAAGACAATATTTCTTACATTACAGCCTTATTTCTTACATGATTAGCAAGCTCCAGAATCATTGACAAGGCCCTTCAGAAAAAATGCAGCCTCTCTGTAATAATCTTTAAAAAACTTACCCCAAAATTCACTTTTGGTGTTCCAGTTTGACTTGAACTGTGTTCAAGTTCTTCACTTGTGATTTATGAAGCTCTGTGTTTGCACAAGTCATAAAACTTTGTAAAAACTGAGTGAGTTTTGCCAGTTACTTTTTGAGAAGACTGCTGTTCTCATCTCCTTATTCCTGAAGAAATCCTGGTTAAGGTGCCTTGCCAGTCACCAGGCTTTGCAAAAGAGAGGATGTTTTTATGTAACCTGTGCAGTATTGACTAACATCACTATCCCTTTCCCAAACTTCCCAAATGCAGTGTGCTTTGTCCAAGATGTGTCTGAGTTCAGTCTGTTTTTCTCAGCCTAAAGCTTTTAGGAATGGGGGAGGACAGCATGAAATATTGATTAAAAGGCTACAGTAAAACTAAGCAAACATAAATTGTAATCAAGAATTTGTCATCTTATCATGAGGTATTGAGACAAAGCTGAGCATCTGGTACTCTGAAGTTCATAGACACTGATTTCAGAAGCAAAAAACATTGTTTCCTATTTTTTTTCTTTTAATTTAGGACTTTATATTTTTTTTGTTTTAATTTAGGACTTTATATCAATCTTTATTTAAAATTTAATATTTTGCTTACTGCAATTTCTAAATTACTGTTGCAGAGGTTTTGACTAAATGTGTTGTTTGTTTTCCAGCTGCTCACAAAATAGTGCCCTAAATTCCCTTTCTTTMCAGAATCATTGGTAATCTTCATGAAATGACCAAATGCCCATCACAGCTGTGCCTTGTATGCTTCACTTGCATTAAGACCAAGCTTCATTTTTAGGGGGGGGGCAATTGACAGGGCATTATTTTTATGTGGATTCTCAATCATATAGGAAAAAATGCATCAGCAAATCTCATAGTTCATGAAAACAAATAGAAAATAATTTTAAACTTTTCAGAAACAGAACCTACCTATTGCCAGGTAATATAATATACAAACTCACTTGCTAAGAGGAATAACTTTTAAAATGGGAGAAGAATGGGGTAGGGGGTATTTTTTCCCCCTCTTACCTACTCTGAGCACTTTATTCTAGCTGAGAAGTTGTGGTTTCAGTACCAAAACTGTTTTTACAAGGTTTGGAGAACCAAGAAAACTTAAGTTCTCCAGTCTCTTGGGTGTCTAGGAGCCTCCAACAGGAAGGAGAAAAAAAAAGAAAGAAAAAAAACTATATCCCGAGGATTTGTTACTGTTTAGATTTTAGGTGTTGTTTTTCTTTAATTTATCTTTCCCTTCTTGACAGAGTGAGGAGGTGTTCAGAGTAGGAGGCTGCTGCCATCGTTTTGTCTTGCTCTTTGTTCAAATTGTGTATGCAGAGTGAAACCCTCAGTTTCAAAACCTGCAGCAGAGCTCAACATAGTGTTATAAAAAGACAAAAAAAGGGTTGGAAAAATGAATCTCATTCTTCTTCACCCCCACAATTCTTGTTCTTCTACTTGTATCCAAAGATAATGTCTATTGAGGGGAGCAGTGTCCTAGAGCTAGACTAATCTGTGTCTCTSCACAGCAGTGTGTTAGATCTGTTTAGCCATCTGTAGAGTATTTTCTGGCTATTTTTAACCTCTGCTTTGGCAGAAACTGGTTTTTCTGAGATTATTTCCCTCATTAATATTCTCAGATAAAAACCATRCTAGTAAATACATACCTTTATACTTTTTACTTTTTCAGAAGGTGATGCAACCTATGGCCTCTGAGGAATTATGTCAGAGGAAAGGGAAAGAAATATTTATTACTTACTAGTTTCTTCTCAATCATCCTTTACAAAAGAATAATSTTCTTCCTTGGATATTATTATACAGGTAATAAATACTGTATATACTTCTTTAATATACARGTTTGTTAAAAACTGGTAAGTAATTAATAGTTATTCATAAAGGWGAAATAAGATAATATTGATAAAAGCAAAGATAATCTCTACAGTAATTTGTAGGGAAAGATAGCTAGTTAGAAATCATAATCTTTTGCATGTAGGACATAAAAATATACTGTAGCCTTATGGTAGATCTTGTGTTTTCCATCATAGATGTGGGGCAGGTGCTAAGCWATTGCTTGTTTTATTAGGGGACTCTACTGAAAACTTACATTCTTCAGAAGGAGAGGCAACCTAATTTGCAAGAGGCTCTTGTAACAGATGCTTGGTGGGTGGGTTTGAATAAACCTGTCTTTAAGGTGCAGGTCAAGGCAATTATTATGCTTCAAATTTTAAACATCTAGGACTTTTATCCTGATACACAGACTACAATTTCCTGCTTTTATTGACTAGTGTTTTTTTAATACCTCTATCAGCTTTTTAATGAAGGAGTTCAATGCTGGGAAGAAGAAAAGATGTTTGTGCTTTAAAATTGAGTTGCTTTCATCTTGGTGTATGAGAATTAAAAACATGGACTGCAAACTGAAATCCAGGGGTTAACTTGGGGTGCTTCTCCTGGTTCTGGTCAAGGAATTCAATGTTTCCTGGTTCAGTGAGGGAGGAAGGAGTCCATCATCTTCACATCCAGTCTTTTGAAGGTACTGATTTAGCATTTCAAGGGATTTATCTTGGAAGAGCTTGAATTGAGGCTTCTGAAGAAATCAAGGATTTCCATAAAAGATGCATTTATAGATGTATTCCAATTCTCATCTGTGCCCAGTATTTTGTTTCATATTATATATTGCCACTTGAAGTTGTAGTGTGATTTAGAAGGATTGAGGATTGGCTTGAGAATCTCTAATAGCTCTGCCTTCACAGGGTAGCTTGTTGATTTGTTTACTTTTGTGTTAAATCACTTARAGCACCACTGTTTTTGTAGAGTAGAGCTTTCCCTTATAGTTGCTTTACTCTGATTTTAAGATCTTGATGTCCTGCATTCTTYATAAAACAACCTGTGAAATGGATTTGCATTTCTTGTGAATTTAAAGGAGAATTTGTAAACATCACATTTTATATTTCGATATTCAGGAACTTCAACTTGTGATTAAGAATCCCATGGAGACTTCTCCAAGGATGTTTGGTGCTGCTGTGGCATGAGTGAACCTAGTAAAATTAATAACCCCAAGAGACTGCTGAAATCACTAGAAGATGGAATTCTGTCACACAAAAATTTATGAGAGAATGTGACCCTTCACCACTGTTCTCCAGAGCAGAAAGGCGAAGTTTTCATGTCAGTTTGAATAAAGCAATTTTTTTGGCCTCAGCTCTTCAGTTTTCATTCCAAGGAGCATAACATATCAAGAAAATTCCAGAGCCATACTCATCTTGACTCTGAGAGCTTAGAGTAATCCAGCTGTTAATACAGTCCCTTAAAATAATACTAAATTTAAACAGTCTTACTTAAAATGTTTTTTATAGGGCACTGAAAGGCAAGGTCCAATGTTTAATAAGGCTATATTTGCTCTTACTTCTTTTACCAAGTGCTCCACCTAAGATGCACTCCATCTTTTTCACTCAGACACCTTTGAAAGGTCCATAATATGTCTTTTCATTCTAGATTATACAACTGTGGGCTGTAATTTCAAAAATATAGAGCTTTTGGAAAACAATCACTAAATATGAAATATTAAATCTTGTACTATGCAGGTGCATGAGTGCTGTAGAAAAAAGTCAATTTTTTTTTTACTGAATGAATATTTTAATTGAGAAAGCTAAGGATATCAGAAAATTTGGGGATGTCACATAACTCTGTCTGGCTGCAGATGATGATGCTGTGATTAGATGTCTGRGCATTAACTTCCTACATTTTGTTTTAAATATAGTTTGATATAGTAGTCTCTGTGGATGAACCTTGTACCTATTCCACAACTTTTCAAAATTTCCTGAATAAGGACCTGTGAAAATAGGTAACCACCACTTATTTTCTTTAGAACCCTTGTCAGTTATGTTTCATTTGGTRTCACCACAAAATTGTGAATTCCTGATCTGCCTTCATATTTTAGTTTATTTGTTCTGCTTTTTGTCATTTTTAAAATCTGTAAATGAGTGTGATAAATGAAACAGCCATGTCAGTTTATATTGTGTTGTAATGGTATTTTGAATATATCAGATTTTGTTGAAAAGTCTTGCAGCAAAATCAGCATTAGGCAACATATTTTATGATTAGAGGTATTTTAAAGTTCCAACAACTGTGAGAAATTAAAACAATGTTTTAGCTAACAGTACCAAGAGCCTTGCATTACAGTTAATGCAGATGGCTAAGTAGTAACTGGGAAAGTAATGAAAAAATTAGACATCCATATTTTAGGCATAGTGTCTAAAATAGCAGAAAGTGGATATGCTAAATTTGCAAGTTTGCTGAGCAACATGAAGATTTCTTGTTTTCTGCTTCGGTCTGTCTAAGCTGAAGAGAGTGTCTGTGTTGTCTTGAGCCAAACATGCAGAAAGCATTATATATGTGGTTACCCAGATTACARATCTCTACCAAACTTGTCTGGAGTTAGGTCAGTTCTATATGTTCTACAGCCTGTGTTACAGTGAGRTATTTATCAGAGGCAGGTGAACTCAAAACCAAACGGCAGTGTACAGCAATTTGTTTTAACAGCTCTGTGCTTCAATGAATGCAAATTTATCATTGTTTTCTGAGAACGAGATTCTGAATCTGCCTCAGTTTGGATTATCATCTGTYTTGTGAGGGCTTTTGAAGAAAGTGRTACCTGAAATTTTCCTTTTGGGTCTAATATTCATGCATCAGGCAAATAGCAACATCTATTATGTAACTGTTTGATCTGCTTAGAGGTGGGATCTTCTGAGTGGGAAAAGAGACTGTGAAAGCCTGCTGAATTAGATTCCATCTGTAACTYGGGAAGAGGAAGTGTAGTTTGAAGAGTATCTGCAGAAATCCCTTTTGAACAATAAATTGCCACTGTTCATGTGTGTTTTCATTGATTGCTTYAGTAACAGCAAAGGACAAAGCCATATGTGTTTTCTTGCTTCTTGTCTGTTGTTCTTACTGGGTTGCTGTGTGGCACCCTAGCACAAGAAGGAAGTGCAAACAAAGGAATTTAGAGCTCGCTAAAATCTGCATTGAAAAATTTTGAAGTACATCACAGTTACACAAGAGTTGTAGCTTGTCACGTATGCTCCAGATAGGTCCTGTGATGATGGCAAGCTCTGGAGTTAGACTGTTTGAAATGTCATGTTCTATTGTCTGCTTGTCTGATTCAGTAGAATACTCTTGCTCAAAATTTCCTTACTCCTTACTGTGTGTGTAGTGGCTTCATCAATTGTATGTCTTCATAATCCAGAAGGTCTAATGTATATAATATTCATATTCTCTTATCTTTCTGGTTCATGAAACTAATGGAGTTAGTGCTTTTAGTGAATTAATTTTCCTGAAGCATTAGCTTTTTGATGCTTGTTTGTTTTGTGGGAGGAGGAAGTCTGTTGTTAGCTGTGGGCTATTTTGTTGTCTGTCCTGGGTTAAAGCACAGGTGTCTGCCAAGGAAGGTGGGAACCTCCCTTGGAATGCAAAACCTTCYCTCCRAACAATTATAACTTTRAAAYTGCAARGCTTTCRGGCAAARGYATGGGMAAAGGAATAACAGTTCTTTACTGTATATTTACGTAGAACAAGGCAAACAAACAACACCAAGAGCAGCACCGAACAGACCCAGGAACCAGTGACGGCCTCTCCCGGCTGCAGGGCGCTTTCCCTTTCCCTGCAGTTCCGGGCACAGCCGGCAGGGGCGCTGCTGGCGCCGGGCAGGGTGCGATGCCTCCCCGCGGCGGCAGGGGGCGCTGTGGCGCGGGCCCGGCCGCCTCCCTGCGTGTGGGGAATGACAGGCAAGATGGCGGCAGGGAGGGAAAAGGGGCTTCCTCTGCAAACCCCCAGGGCAGCCGGCCCCGGCGCCCTCCGCATGGCGAAACGGGCTGTGGCGGGAGCCTCGGAGCAGCAGCTGGAACAGCAGGGATGAGCAAAATCCTGGAGTGGTGAATGAGGTGTTTGACCAACCTGTTCTCCTTTTATGACCAGGTGACCCGCCTGGTGGATGAGGGAAAGGCTGTGGATGTTGTGTATTTGGACTTCAGCAAGGCCTTTGACACATTCTCCCTCAGCTCACTCCTGGAAAAGCTGGCAGCCCATGGCTTGGGCAGGAGCACTCTGTGCTGGGTTAGGAACTGGCTGCATGGCCAAGCCCAGAGAGTGGTGGTGAAGGTTCTGCATCCAGCTGGGAGCTGGTTACCAGTGGTGTTCCTCAGGGGCTGTGCTGGGGCCAGTCCTGTTCAATAATTTTATTGATGACATGGATGAGGGTATTTAGTCTTTCATTAGTAAATTTGCAGATGACACGAAGGTGGGAGTTTGTGTCCATCTGTTGAAAGGTAGAAGGGCTCTGCAGAGAGACCTGGAAGGGTTGGATGGATGGGCAGAGTCAAATAAGATGAAGTTTAGTAAGTCCAAGTGCCAAGTCCTGCATTTGGGCCACAACAACCCCTGCAGCACTGCAGGCTGGGGAGGGAGTGGCTGGAAGTGCCCAGGCACAAAGGGACCTGGGGCACTGATGAACATGAGCCAGCAATGTGCCCTCATGGGCAACAACACCAGTGGCCCCTGGCCTGGATCAGGAATGGTGTAGCCAGCAGGAGCAGGGAGGTCATTCAAAGTAATACATTTGATAAGAACTTTAACATCTGTCATTTTAGGGTGTCGTTCAGCTTGCAGATTTTTTGAATTTTACAATTACTTAGCTCTGATGGTCCAGTTCTCTTCAGATTTGTAAAATATGCTTTTATTTTTCATTTTTCACAAACATACCTAGGAATCTGAACAAAAATTACCATTATTGATAGTAGTGAAAAAGAATGTGAAAATACTGATAATCTCCCTCTTTCCCTCCATGTTATTTTTTTCYCTTTTTTTGTATTACTCCAATAATCTGGGCATCCAATAAGTAAATACTCTATCACACTGCATTATAGAAGCATATGGAAAGCCACCATGAATATGTTAGATGTCTGACTAGCAAAGGTAAGTTTCTTTCAGGAGGCCCTTTAAAAGTGGGCATGGCTGTCTCCATTCCTTTCCATATTCTATTTCCTTATTTCTTTTCTCTACTAGTTTGCAGAATTTTTGAGATTCATATTTAACCATTTTCAACTTCTTATTGGCCCTCCTGTTCCCGTATTTTGAAGCTTCATCATGAACAAATAATAAATCTTCTGTCTTCATTGTGCCAGAGTTGCTCTATTAGCTTAACTCTYTCTTACTCTGAGGAGAGCTTCCAGAACTTTAGGAGAAATTGGGTCAGAAAATTTCTCTGGAGGCATCTAGACTAAAACTGCTCCAAACAGCCCAACTTTCAAACTAGGTCAGATTGCTGAGGGCCTTATCTAGTCAGGTTTTGAAAATCTGTTTCACAGTCCCCTCCATCCCTGTGTTTCAGCACTCTTGCTGAGATGAATMGTTCCCTTATGACCAGTTGAAAATTTCCATGTTGGATCTCCTGACTGTTCTCAGTTGTCTTTTTCTTGGGTATCTCCCTTCTCTCTGTAATTCCCTTGTTAGGGTAGTGCAGTTATCTTCAGAGTGGCCTTGATGTGCAGGTAAGTTGTTCCTTAGACTGCTCTGGTGAAGTGCTCCCTCAGCAGCTGCTCTCCCTGTTCCATGCTCTCTGAGCTTCTTCACCATCTTTGTACCCCTCCCCTGGACTGCCTTTGGTGTGCTGTACAGAGGTGATGCTGAAGTTGAGTGGAAAATAAACTTTCTGACACATTTGAAGCATTATAAAGCAGGCATTCTTTGTCAGTGCTGGGCATGTGAGAAGGCTGTCTCCTTTAATCTCAAGTGTGAGACAAGACTTTAGGAAAGGTATTTATCCATCATAATGGTACATACTCATTACGATGTACCTCCTAGCTAATACATGAACATCACTTTTTTAGAGCTGATTTGCAAACATCTGCCTCCTGCTGGAGGTCTTTACGTGGCCCTGGAGAATCCTCTGAAGGGCTCTCTGGTGTTTACATTCACTGAATGCTTTGTTATAACAGACAACCTTTCCTTGAACTTTTCTGGGGGGTATGTGCTGCTACTTCTTGTTACATAACTCGCCAAAAAACCCACTGCAATTCTCTTTATTTCTCCATTGGTTCCAGCTATGTTTATCATCCTGTGCACATACCTTGGCATCCTTTTAATTTTTTTTGTTAGTCTTGAAGCTCTGTTCAGCAACTTGAAAATAGAAGCAAATAATTTTTTCAATTTAAATAAAATAATTTTTGGACAAAAATTAGTGACTTTCTGATACATTCATGTGTCTCAGAAAAAGCAGACTTCAGATGAAGGAAATACATTTTTTTTTTCAGGCTAGTTGCTGTATACAACATAGGTAACATTCTGCACAGCCTAGTTCTAAATGGCATTGTCAGAGCTGTAAAATAGAAATCTGATCTTTAGCAACTGCCTCACTAAAATTTTATATTAAAGTTTTAGGAAAGCATGATGCTTTTGGTTTGTTTTAAGATATTCTTGTAAGGTTGGTTTTTTCTCTGGTAAGATAGGTAATATTTATTTCCATTGCCATTACTGYCTATGCTTCAGTAACTAGTCTAGARAGAAAGAAATTAAAATTCACAGTTCTCGTGATAAAATGTTTCCGATGTTAATGAGCAGAGGTTTTCTATCAGCAAAATGTGATTCCCTCAGTATCTTGAAGGGAAGATTGTGGAGACAGCTGGAATCAGAGCAGCAGAAGATATTTAATCTCTTGCCTTCTTTGCAAATATAAAGTAAGATYAATTTTTTATTTTATCCAAAATTGAATTGAAGCAGTTGGTCAGATTAAGTATTATGACGTTAATTCAGTATCAGGGTTGAAAATACATTTGGTAAATTGATTCATTTGGGAAATTTTGGGGGTTTTTAATGGTCTAAGTAGAAATGTAGTTCTCATTGGAAGGCAGATTTACTTTTATGACCACWGTCCAAATTTCATATAATAAGGCAAAATAATTGCTTTTACATAAAAGAAAGAAAAAAAGGACAAAGAATAAAATTGAGATTCTGTGGTTCTGGTTTTTTTTTTCCTTTCTAGAATGTATTCTTACTTCTTTTGCTATTTTACCTGAAGGAATATGAAAGCAGAATTGTGGGTACAGCTGCAGGGCTTGCAGCTGAAGCCAAGGAAAAATATGCGAGTTTTACAATATCAAAAGAATGTTTCTATTTAATTGCTTCATAACAAGCACTTTATAAAAAGTTAATTTGTTCCTTGTTTATGGTGGTCAAACTCTAAAGCACTTTTTTGAACAGAGAATATATAAAATATAAAAGTTATTCTCCACACTCCTGTCATTTCTTAGTCTCTTCCCTGTATAAGAGCATCTTGTTCCTTTTTTTTTTCTCTTTATTTCCTTCTTTTCTCTCTTGTCTTCTAGGCTGAGGAAACTTACCCAAATGTCTTGGGCTTTATTTGAAAAATAACTGTTCTGTAGAAGAACAAGAAGGTTTTTTATGAACCCCAAATGCTAAGTAAATTTTGAATGAAATTAATTAATATATACRTAAAAGTCCAACAAAATCCAAGAGACATTCCACTAGCAAATCTCAGGGATTGATATATCCTTATTTCTGAACTCCTGATGTGGCTGATCCATCTAATGTGGTTCATTCACTAATACTTGTTATATTTCTTGGTTAGATGTTAGTCTGCTATTTAAGCAACTTCTTCCTGGGTCAGCATCATTCTTGCACCTTTAGATTTTGGTGACTAGGTCCACACTGCTGGGTGTTTAGAGTGGGCTTTTAAATCAAGTTTTACTGTACTGGTCTAAATTGTGCTTCAGGAAAATTTGAAAAAAATAAATTGGTATATGACTATTCATGTTAAATGAGTTAATTGCAAATTACAATTTTTGCAATCTCTTTTGTGCCATCTATTCTTAATATTCACTTTTGTTTTACACCTTAAATTTTTTTTTTTTACTTTTCCCTTCTTTTATGCATTAGTATATATAGACATAGTTTTCAAATCATTAAATGGGAATAGGAATTCAAAAAGGTCAATAATCACTTCAGAAAAACTTTTCATGGATTTAACTTTGAGTGATTTTGTGTTGGATATGCTCCCTCTATATTTAATTCCACAGAATTYATTATAATGTTAATAATTTTATGAACAGTGCTCTAAGATTGAAAGTGAGGCAAGTTTTGCAGTGCTAGAGAAAGTACATTTTAATTGCTACCATTACTAGAAAAGTCAGATAAGCTTCTTAGCATGTAAGAACTATCTGCAAATCTGAAATGAAAGCTGCAAATTTCAAATGTAAATTAAATTGGCATGAGTTTAGTGACATCTTTTAAACATGATCCCCTGTCTTTTCTTGCAGATGATCTAATTGATTTAACTGAATTTTAATTAATGAGGGTAATCTGGGTATTTCATAACTCCTATTAARGTGTTTTAATATGCCTGATAGGTTCAGTGGGATGCTTCATTTGAAAAAGAAAAGCTCAATCTGCATGCATTTATGCTGGGGGTGTGTGTTCAAAGGSCATTATCAGGAAGGACCTTTTGTCACTCCTGATTTCTGGTGTGTGTGTCTGTGTGCATTAAAACATGTATCCTGCAGGATGCATTGTTCTGCAAAGTCTCTTAAACCTATTGCAARTTCAGMCTTTTCCCACCAAAGGTCAGAGATRCTTGGAAGGATGCTCTGTGTATTTATGAAAGCAGTGTGTATTTCAAAAAGTGACAAAATAATGATTGAAATGCATTTGCATCTGGTTTTGAAACAGATAAGAATTGAGTTCTACATGAGCAATTCTTTAATATCATTAAGTTATAGAATATTAATAAAATACATTATTCATGCAAAGAACAAGTGGCATCCAGTAATATTGAAATCTTAATCAGGTGCAAAGATGAACATAGAAGAGTTGCATAGTTCTGTACATTTTGCTTAAATGTGTTTGTTGCAAGGATATAATTTTCTCTTTAAATAATAAGCTTTGAAAGAGCATGGGTAACTTTTTTTTCAGATATTTAACCTTTGGAGATTTTAAGTACTTTAGTAATAATCTCAACTTTCCACCTGTAATTTCAGAAAACTATAAAATTACAGATTTTTAAAATAGCTCTGTACACCTCCACGGAAYTGAGCTGCCTACGTGGGCCTGATGTTCAAGTAGCTGAGTTGAGTTTGGTCCAAAGGTTGCTGAAGGAGGTGAAAAAAACCCTAACTTTTAACAGGCTTTCTGTTATATCTTACTCCTTCCTCTGAGCACCCTTTGTCACATGCTGACTTTCATCAGTCACTTAAAGCTACCATGAAACTGCTCTGCAGTTCAAACAAGAAAAAAACATGCTCAGTTCTGCAGGATWGACAGCTCTGACAATGTGCAGACAAGTCCTCAGGTGAACAGGAGTTGCACAACCATGGCCTGATGTCACACTGGTACATGAAATGAATGGCAGGACATGCTGAGATGTCCAGAGCAGGAAAGGAGAAAGTTTTAATTTTTGACCTTGAGATTTGCAGAATCTTAACCATGGCCAGGGATTGGAGGATGAGGTTTTCACCTCTCCAATCACACTGGTCAAACCAACAGTCCATCAGCTTTCTCCTCCCAGGAGGAATGCAAACCAACACAGACAGTTACAATAACACTCATTGTTTACRTGAAAACCTGTGAGAACTGCACTGCAAAAATGAAAACATCAGAAGGCTTAGAAAGATGAGGGTGACGACCTGCCAACACATGAGGAATGTGCTTTTCATCTGCAGCTATGAGCAACAAAATTGCATCTCAGTTTGTCTCAGTGTGAGCAAACAAATGTGTGAGAACAAAAACTGAACTTCATGGGGCAAACWGGCAGCTGGGGTTAAGGAGAATCCTCTGCTCTTCTGGATATCCCAACTCATTAATTCTTCTGGCTCTCACATCATACTGTGTGCCTCTTTGTTAACCTTTGGTTTTAACCTTAGATGTGAAGTCATCCAGATCTGTCTCACCCAAAGGAGAGAACCCAAGGAGAGAAATGTCTATTAGCTCTGCTTTTAGATAGTGTTACTCTGCTTTGAGTTTATTACCAGTTGACTTTATGCACCAAATATATCAATTTTAAAGCTTTCATTTTAAAAAGCTTGGAAGCTTTTTAAGTGAAAAGTAGACCTGTTAAATGAGCAAATTAAAAAATGGTGGTCTTAGGCTTCTGTGCTTGCTTCATCATGTGAGAATTTAGAAAAGTSTAAGTTCTTATCTGGGTCCAGATGAGCTACAGTCTGTCTGATGGAACATAAAACTGTGTTCTGCTGTATTTGAAGGAATCTCTGTTCCTTGTTTTGTTCAAAGCAATTTCTACACARCAAAAGTAGTGTTGCCCATACTGAATAGAGGATGCCAACATCTCTGGTTGAGAAAAACTGAAGTCTTCTATGGCTGAGGCCCCTTTAGGATAGCTTGTTCTTTTTTTTTTWAMCYTYYTTTWA